>VZSG01000055.1:1180015-1205908 GCA_013398315.1 Nothoprocta pentlandii
AAAAAAAAAAAAAAAAAAAAAAAAAGATTTTCTTCCTTGTAAGCAGATTGGGAGATAAATTTGCACTTTCAGGCAATACTGCATAGTAGTACATCTACCACTGGCGCTGGGCTTGCAGGAGCTGCAACGTATTTTACAGCTGCAGGTATTTTACAGTATGAAAAAAAGACCTTTTGGAGAGGTAGATACATCTTGGAGAGAAAAGAATTGGAGACCTGGAGTCTTCGCAAGGATCCTGCATTACTTGGCCAGTAGTACCCCTTAAAGATACAAAATATGGTCACCTAAGACCATATTGCCTATGCTCTTTGGCAAAGGGGACAGGAGTAACAGTTAGTGGGATGCTAAGGCAAGGTTACTTGCAGTGCTGGAAGACTTTGTTGTAGTGTTAATACCATTTTAAACTTAATATATGTTTTGTTGAAGCCAGAACTGCTAATGAAAATTTGTCCTGTGCTAGCCTGTTGAATGCTGCACACGTATATTTCTTAGTGTGCTGGATTTATACTCTATTGACATGTGTGTGTAATTCCATTTTCAAACTGTTGTGTTGGTCCCCCTGTCCGTGGCATGTATGAGTGATGCAGGAAACACTTGTTGGGGAAACATGCTTGTGGTTGCAAATGCATGTAACACAAACACAAATTACTTGTAATCAATTCTTTCGTAGACTTTTACTTATATTCAGTGCTTTCATGTATAGATCTGAAAGCATTTTCCAGAAGTCAGTATGGATATCTGTATTCTACAAAATGGAAAAAAAAAAAAAAAGGAGATAATGGCAGCAGACTAAAATGACACATAATGTTGCCTTGGGAGCCAGAATAAAAGCCAGGAAATAGAAATGTTATCTAATACCAAGGTGCTATTCTCAGAGAACATATGAAATGAGATTTCCAGGCCACCTGCAGATTTCCATCTCCGGCTTCCCTCTGACCTGTACAGCAATGAGATGTTGCTATGTCCCGTTGGTGAAGCGTAAGGGAAGTCTAACCTCCTCTGTCCACTGAAAGATCTCTGGAGATGGCATGCACCCTGACATGCCCAACTGCAAAATGATGCCAGCAAACAGAAGATTCGACCATCAGGAGTGAATTTTCTTTCTATTTTATGGCTATGCAAGGCTAATTTCTGATAAACTGACTTATTCTGGTGAAACATATGGCTGTGTAGGACTCATCAGCTTACCTGTATGACACCGTAGTCATATACAATGGGTAGAGAAGAGATATGGGTGTCTGTTTCTTAGGCTCTGATGTGATTTATAACTGAGCTACATGACTTGCCCCCTCATTGCCTTTAGAAATAAGTATCACCACAAATAGGACTGTGTAGATATATATTTAATTCCTCCTCAGATGACAGAACACAAAGTTATCCTGACTTTAAATGCCTTAAATGTTAGAAAGTTAGTCAGTGCTGATGGTATTTTGTGCATTGTGAGGTGAAGGTCACAGAAAGTGAACACTAATGACCTGCAGTTCCTTAAGAGATGATTTGATCTTTGTTGTTGATGTTTAAGATCTCACAGGAAGGCCAGCAGCATCTTGCTCATATAGCTTCTTAAATAGCAAGTTAAAGCTAACTGTTGCATGTTCTCTGTTTGACTCTCGCTCTACAGCAGCAAGAAGGTCTTTTAAAAGTACTCAACATCCTGGTCTTTTCTATTAGTTTCTCTTGGTACAGCAAAGCAAAATTAAAAATGGTAAAACCATGATGGATAGTTCTGTCCTGGCAGTTGCATTCAGCAATCTAGTAGCCACAGAACAGTTCATCTTTGTGTATATCAAATCATGAGGCAAGAAGGTTCTTTCTACCTTGCAATGTAAGCACCTAATATATTAATTTCTAGACTTTCAGAGTCATTCAGAATGATAAAAGAAAATACAATTGCAAGAACACTAGGTTATTCTTTTTCCTGGTGCAAACTGATGTGGATTTTGAGTCATATTCATTGACCATCATGAGTGTCATCACACACAATAACACTGAAGTTATTGATAGTTTTGTGAAACCTTGGGTTGCCTACTTACTGTCATCTTTTGGCATTACTTGGTGTTCCTACCACTCGGTATGAAATACATTAATTGTGGTGTGCTATGAAGGGTTGCTTGATTTACTATTGTATCACCAGAAAATATAGTGCAGATAATCATATGGATTTGAACAACATAGAAATGCATGCACTGAGTCTCTTGTCAGGCAGATTTCTTTTGGATGTGATAATCAATAAATGTCTTGTAGCAGTGATCCAGTTCAAATCTGTTTATGTCATATTAGGCGTGATAAACATTAAGGGAATTAGTTGTAGCACTAAGGTCTTATTGTATCTGTGCCAAACCCTCGATCTCCACTTGCTCTTTGTTAACCCCCCAGGAGCTTAAATCTTCCTCTGTAAGCACAGATTCCTCTGCTAAAGTCCATATATTATAGTTAGAAAGGTGGTTGTGGGAAGGAGGAAATAATGACTTGCAGCAACTTGATGTCACAGGAATTGTTAAAATCCTTTGGAGTTTGTATAGGGAAACGATACGCAAGACTAAAGGGATTTTTAATAGAATACAGCCAACATTAATTAAAAATGAAATGATAGGAGTACTCAATTAATGAATTGCAGTGGTCCGAAGTCAAGGCAAAGCTGGATTATGATAGTATGCATTAATTAGCAGGACTTTGCTGACATTTCTAAAATCAAGACTTTTTTAGTTCCAATATGGCAGGTTGTACCTCTTGCAGTTCCCAGTAGCAGACTGGCAGGTGCCTTGAGACATCAGGTCTGAAGACATTTAGAGCTAATATATACGAATAGATTCAGGTTTCCATGAGGGAAACCCATACCAGGACAACAGGAGAGGTCAAGCTGGGATCCTTAAGCAGCAAACATGAGCTGTAAAGATGAGACACATCTGTAGGGACAATTTGTACTATTGCTGGAACAAATGGTTATTTTAGCCTAGGTTACCACAACTGTGGCACCACCAGAGTTAACAGCAATACCCTGGAAGATACAAGGAGTCTCCATTTGAAATGAAGACCATACAGCATAAAAGAAAAAAAAAAGAAAGAAACAAGGGAAAAAAAGAAAACTAAAGAGTTTTATCTGCTTAGATCAATGCATCTAAGAGGAGATATTATCGCCTTCCTTAGGTCTCTATGTAATTGACAGTAGTGCTACTGCTGCAATATGGGGGTAAACTTTTAGGGTAGACATTCTCTAAAGCAATTGACTCCCATTTTCAGAAGTGTTTTAGTAGTTTCTCTGAGACCCCACAGGCACGTGCAGCCTCCACAGCAACGTTACAAAATGGGACACAGACCACTGTTAAAATTTTATTTGGATGACTGACTGGGAAATGCAAGTGATAAGTGACCAGGAAAACTTTAAAATGGAAGGTAAAGACAAATAGTCTTTTCTTAGCTTCTGTCACATTGCTGGGGTGTTTCATTATCTGGGTAATTTGGGTTTTTCATTTGCAAAGCAGCTGCATTTAAGGGCATATGCATTAGCTAAATAAAAGTCCAAAGTTTCAATACCTGGGTCTTCAAACAGGGGAATTATAGAAGGACCAGAGAGAGAGACTGCACAAGCATACTTTGATCTTTTGGTGGTTGCTCCCCACATGCAACTTCTCAAGTCCTACAAGCTCGTGAGTTCTTCCAGTACAGCAGCTCCTCTCCAGGAGAAAATACATGGTGAAGGACTCGTTTACTGACTCTTCCCCACTAGCCAGTGGCTAGGAAGTGGTTTAGCCAGTAGATGGCATCAGTAGTATAGAGAGGCTCCAACCAACCTGGCACAACTGTTTCTCCAGAGGTCTGATGTGCTGAGGGAAACCTGGCCCAGGTGAGCTGCGATTCCTCTGGCTGCGCTCATGCTGGGCCACGTTTCAAGACACTCCTCTGCCTGCAAGCTACAGGCAGAGATTTTCTGATTCCAAGTGGAAATTCTGGGAAAATGGCTTGGATGTACAGCCTTGAACCAGACTCCTCTGGCACAGTGTTCTATTCCAAGCATCTTGGGCTGTCCGTGATATCTGAATGCTTCTGCACGTGCATTTAGCAGGGCTCTGAACACCCATGCTGTGGACACTGGAAATGCCTGTCTGTAGCAGTAACCTGCCTGTCGTATCTGACACAGATTCACATGCATCCAGTACCATTTCTGGCAACTGGTCTGACTTCAGAACAAGGTCTTGGGCCATTAGCTCTACCTGGTGCTAATGATGGTTGCCTGGCCCAGCTGTAGGAAAAGCCACACTGCTGCACAGCTCTGGTTTCTCCCTGTAGCCTCCCTAGTGCATCACAGATGCCAGAGCTCCTGCTGCCCAGATTGTCCAAGACGACATCAACTGCGAAGCTAATGTTTGTTTCCTCATCTCTAACTTTCAGTGCTTTTACATGTTTTCAAACAAACAAGCACTTGGATGCCTGAATACTTACATCTTTTTCATTCACTTACTTTTCTTCTTCCCTGTCTCCTAATCACCTTGGTGGTTTGTGGCAGGATTTCAGGGTCTGGTGTTATATTGCAGAGTTGACAAGGGCATTTCTGTGCCCTTGTGCTACTAAAATATGCCCTTAAGACCATCCTTGCAATACAGAATTTGCAGGATGTGCTTAAAAGTCCATAGGTGGAAACAAGCATGAGGAAGCAGTGCAAAATGGGAGCCTTGTGGGACTGCATGGACTTGCAGGTTGACCATGCTGGCTGTTTTCAAGGGCATCCATCCACATATTTGTACCTAATATTCTAAGTGCTAAGCTGGACAGCTTCACAGGCATCCACTGCAGTCAGCAAGAGGTAAGGTTTGTGCTCTTATGTCTTCTACTCGAACCTGCCAGAGATAACTCTGGAGAGACAGAGGCACAGGGCAGTCATCAGGCACCTGGGGTGTCAGGCACTTGGGGCTTAAAAGTTATATTAGGTCAGCCTAAGGGTCAAGCAAAGTCATTGATGGTCAGAAGAGAAGCACAGTGTGATGCTCCTTCTGCAAAGTTCGCCACAATGAACTTTCCTCCTATGCTGTTACATTCACTCTACGGGTATATTTGAGTCTTAACTTGTACAATAAATAGCGAGTGGGGAAAAAGGGGAACGTCTGATATGTTCTCAACTAAAAAAAAAAAATATAAAGCAGTTCTTTGGGAGGCTTGCTGTGCTTTGACAAAAGTCTTAACTGTGATCCAAGTTAATTGAATCAATGTATTAGAGATCCCAGAATATATGGAGCTCTTCTAGACTAGACTAATTTTCAATAGCATTAAGTGCAGTGATGCAGTTATATATAAATTTGGGGTCCTTTTGTATTTGATTTCTGGCTTGAGTCTTTTGAAAGCACTCAGTGTTTCAGGTTGTGTTGCAAAAATACAAGGGCCAGACACATTTTAAAATGAAAGTTGAAATTCTTCCTTGCTGTCAATTTACCAAAGTAAATTGGAGTGACGCAAGTCCCGTTTTATAACGGAACAGTAAATTTACCTTGAGGGGTGGTGTTGGGGTGTGCATGCCAGAGTAAATAAGTGCATCACATTCTCCACCAGAGAATGAACGTTGCTCCTGTCAGATTACCTGTCATTGGGCTTTCTTTCCTTGTGAGGGAGCTCTTGGTCTCCTTTCACAATCTGGGAGCACTGCTCCAAAATCAGGTATAGTTGCCAGAAAGGAAGGACAGGGGGCAGGTACAAGAGGGACATGAAAGCCAGTTAGTGGGTGAGAAGCTGTGTTTGCAGAAGTCAGCTGGATGGCATGAAATGGTGGAAATGGTTGGAAGGACTGGAGAAGAGAGAAGACGGAGGGGACCACCTAGTGCGTCATGGATATCCGAGGCAGGCATTCACTTGACCCCTGGCAGGATTTGTATTGCCCTCAGATCAGACAACCCTGTTTTTCTAAGCAGTATATATTTTTGAGTGGTTATTTTATCAGACAAGCCAGACAGTCTCCACTTGAGTTTTTCTTGGAATAATGATGTTGCCACATCCTTTAATTTTCTTTTCTTTTGTGAGCTTTCTTTTGTCTTGAAAGTAAACAAGTTAAGCTAACACATAGGATGAAGTCAGCAGCATCTAGAACCACAACTTTTAAATCCTGGATCGAGCACATTATTATGACTTTTTTTACTATAAGTTCTTTTCCTCACAAGGTCTGTTAGGCTTCATGCTAGCTGTCTTGCACTACAGCCACTTTTTAGGTGTGAGGTCTGAGGACCTAAGACAACTTGCAAATTTCATTACTTTTGGGTCTTTACTCATACTCTTCCACATTCAAAGTCCTCATTCGTTGTCAGTCTTGGCAATACGCATTTTTCAAAACATTTCATATTCCCAAGGTTCCTTAAAGCTCGTAGCATTGCTTATCGGTATGTGCGGCTGCAGTGTTAACTTTTTTCCCCCCATTTTCAAGCTTTCAAGTTGCAGCTGGTTTGTATCTTCTACTTCTCTTAAACAACTAGGAAGCCTGGAGGCTTGATTTTCTTCTTGAAAACTGAGCTTCTCATCTACTTACGTATATGTAGAAGTTACAGGAAACGTGAGATTGTTGAATCTCAGGAATATTATTGATTGAGATTCTCAGTAATACTTTACACGTTGGTAATACTGCTTTCCTGCTGCTTTGAAAGTTCCCACTTTAAGTGCTCACCACTGTCCCAGTTTTCCATAGTATGATTGTCATCTGAGCTTTGTACAAACGACCTCATAGAAAGCAAATTCTATCAGAGGTGTGAAGACATATTCATGTTATTTCTCCAGACTAGGATTTGAACCATATTAAACATCTTTTTCTTAAGGCAAGTATGGCCTACCATTCGTATTGTTTAAGGGCTCCACAGTGTAAATGACATCAGAAGTTTTTCTGCACCATGAAAATAAGTTTCAGACTCTCTCCTGTGAGATTTCCTAGCTGTTTTTGAGAAAGTCTGGTTTTGCCAATTGCAATTTCTAGTTTTGCTTCAGTTTCATATGCAACTTCCATGTTATAGCTTGACAGTAGGGAATTGCCATGTTATATTATTTCTCCAGATTTTATATCCTGCCGGTATACAATTTCAAACTGTGTATAAGATGCTCAGATTCAGTGTCCCTGTACACCCTTGCACTGCGTGATGAAGTCACAGGAGGTGTGTGCATGAAACTGAAACTTCCCCAGTGTGGGGCAGCTGCGGATCATGATCTTTTTATGCTCGGTCAATTGCTAGAACTTTTCAAGAAAAGCAAAGAAAATGTGATAATGCATGGTTTTCCCTTCTGCAAAACCCACAGAGATTGAGGCCAGTGTTTCAGTTGACATAACACTGCTGGAGAAGTGGTTATTTTCTTCATTGCTGTTGCATCGTTGCAGATTGCCTAGAGGTGAAACAACTTGCCCAGCGCCTTCCATCAAATGAGGTATCAGGGTTAATCAAAGAAGCATCATTGTTTGGTCCCTTAATTTTAGCCATGATAAATAGTCCTTATACCCAGGAAAACACTGAGCACTTCAGGCAACACAACTTTGACTAATGTAGTGCTTGATATTGCCCAAGAGTGCCTTTCACCTCACTGTATTTTTAATCTGCAGGCTTACAGACCAGCTTGATGCTGTTGTAAAACTTCATCTCTAGTTTGTGCATATTTTTAAAGAAACAGCTCCCCTTAAACATTCACATATATCTGTTGTTTTTACACATTAGAACCGTAAAAGACTAAAGGTTTTTTTCATCCCCTAACAATTTGCAAACAGCTTTGCTACAAATTTAACTTTGCATAAACTTATTTCCCTACAAAATTAACTTCTCCCCCTTTCTACTTGGATACTTAAAGCCTAAGTATCCATACTTAGCTTATCCGTACTATATACCTTAAGAAAAACATCTTGAAAGTAGTTCAAATACCAGTCTGGGAAAAAAAAAAAGTGATTTTATAATGCATTTGCTTGTCAGCATAAATAATCATTTGTCTCTGATATGCTGATCTGTAGTACCTAATGATTGTCCTGTCTACATTAGGGTTTTGACAAGTGCAACTTAAAATATATTTCAAAACCAAGATGCACATCTACTAGACCTGACCTACTAGACCTACTTCCTTTGGGAAGATCCCAACACTGTTCTGATTGCAGACTGAGATCCTGTGACGGTTAGGCTGATTTCCCACTGGAAAAACAAAATTCCCAGGTGAAGGCAAGTGGCATTTGGGTGTCTGTGGCTTGTTTGTTTATGCACCAGTCCCCATACACAAACAATATCAAGCCATGTTTAAAAAAAAAAAATCAGCAAAAAATTGAGTGATAGAAGCACTAGATTATAGGAGGAGGAGAGAATTTCAAGCAAGACCAGAGTAAATTTGCTAAAAAAATTAAAATGCTTGTTATACTGCTGGGGAGCTGTGCACAACTTTGCCACTAAGTCAGGATGTTCACCCTCCTACTTGGTATGAGATTCCAGAACAGGGGAATTTAGAAAGAATTTAATCTCTTCTGTAATGGGTAGTTGGGATTAAAATGAAGCTGTAGTGTACTCAGATTTTTATGCTCTTTTGCTGCTCTGACAGAATATGGATTACCATTTTCTGAGTGGTCTCTTGTTCTTCACACATATAACTCACAATGAGCGATCTGGGTACCCTCAGTGGACAATTTCTATTTGACTTAAGGCTTTTTTTTTTTTTTTTCTTGTGAGGGCAATGGAACAATGTTCTCTGCCAGGCTAGAAAACTTTGGACACTGAACCATTGGGGCTGACAATGACCTGTGGTTGAATTCTCTGACCTTGCAAAATAATACAAACGGTATGATTTTTTTGACTTCAAAAGATGAATTACATAAAACATTGCAAGGTGGAGGGCCACAAGAGAGAAAAATAAAATAAGCAGTGTTAAATCCAGCATCCTATAATGCGTTTCATGGTAGTAATTCCACTGTTTTTCCTTTGATGTCTAAATCAACATTTACATATCAACAGTGTAGTAATGAATGGAAAGGGGATTTTTTTCCAGGGCTTTATTATTCTGTTGTTCCTTTTCAAAATCTAGCTTTGCAGAGATATTTGTATTATTGTAATTGCTAGAAACTTAAACCAGCAATCTTCAACTCATTGCACTTGCAGACATTTGGACAAACTAGGAATACCTGCCCTGAAGAGTTTTCAGTCTACACATAGGATAGGAGTCCACGGATGACTGAAGACACTTATTGTATAACAGTAGATTGCACTGGAGATTTTATTTCCAAAATTATTTGTCTTCTGATTAATTATTCTGAAGTGGCATGATTTTTTTTCTGTCCTTTAGGGTGAAAATATCATTTTAAGAGAATTAGTGTGTGTTAATCTACTCAAAGAAAGAGAAATTCCTGTAATAGTGGGAGTTTGAGATTCCAAAAGATAAGTGGGCTATAGAAAAAAAAAAAAAGTCCTAAGACCTAAGAAACCTTGCTCTTGCCCCCTCCTTCCTTTTTTTTATATTGTAATCGAACTTATTAATAATAATTTTTAAATTTTATTTTAAATAGCTTTGAGAAGTTTAGTGTATCTGTTAATTAGTGTGGGTTACAATAAAGCCCAAAAGGAAAATAGATGCATGTGATAGTCTCTCCTGTTTACTCTTTGAACTTTAACTAAATTACTGCTTTCCTATCGCTGGAGAAAATATCTGGTGAAATATGATGACATTTCTTGGCAAGTGCCATCTTCAGAATCATGTAGCTGTCAAAATATGTGGTGAAGTCAAATGGCCTCAAGGGAGGAAAATGTCATTCATTTTTAATCATGACAAGTGATACACCTCTGTGAGATAGTCTGAGAGATTAAACTTTACCACAAGAATCAAGAAGCTTACTTCAATGATCAAACTCCTTCACTGCTCAACCTAGCAAATGTTTCTCCTTCCTCGCTTTCCTCATCCCTGTACATTTCCTCTTCATACTTTCATAGGTTCTAGCAATACAAGGTTTTGCCTGAAATCGTTGCAGACAAAAAAACACCATGATCCTTGAGGTCAGTAGCACTAATCATTCAGGAAAAGGTCCATGACCAGAATCAGGGTACTTGTGTCACCCTTTGTATGCAACATGACACCTGGAGTCCCAACCAAGGGTAGTGGTGTCTGGCAAAAGGAACTGAGTAAATGTCTTCTGGAAGCCTCTCCCAGAATTGTCCTTCCACAAGGCAACGTCCTTTCTACAGGGACGATGGCAAAACATGTCCCAAGGTTGTTGCTCATGCAATATTATCTTGATGCTTTGGTGCTGTTGGTCACAAGACACCAAGTTCTCTGTTCACAGCAGGAGCTCTCTTTGCCTTTAAAAACAGGAAAAACAGCATTGCAGGATCGTGTGAATGGATGTGTGTCCTAAGACTGACTTCCCACTATTATCGATAACAGTTTGACATTTTCCTGGTGCTCTTCTGGACCGGGACCCACTGGTGAGGTCTCTGCTGGTCCTTTGAAGACCCCTTTGGCCTTTTCTTCTCTCAGTGGAAGTAAGATAAATCTTGATTAATTGTGGCCATTATAGATGGCAAAGTAAGAAATAAAGTCAAACCACACAGCTCAGGAAATACTTGCTCCACAGAGGATAATGGACTAGTCTAGCTTTAAATCAGCAGAGTGCAAAGCAGGTTCAACTCCAAACCAAGAGCTGCTCTGTCTGCCATTAAACGAATAATATCTCTTAATATGGGTGTTAATAAGCTCCTGTCCTATTTCTTCCACTGAAGCAAAATTCAGGAAAGACTTTTTAAAATGGTGTTTCTGAGTAAGTCTGCACCTTTCCAAAGGAATGCCCTGCAGGAATGGAGTCCTACCAGCTGGAGTGCTTTGGTATTGTGTCACCCTCCAATTTTTTGAAAATTTTTACTCCTGCACCATGCTGCTGGCTAGAGGTGGCTTGGATTTAGTCTGGGTTTTTTTACTTCTCTTTAAATAACTTCTCTGCAAGACAAAGAAAGGAAAGCAAGCTCCCAAGCATGGGAACTTCAAGCAAGCATTCCTCTGGTTTGAGCAAGGAGCTGATTTCCCCAAGGAGCTCGGCCCTGCAGACCCCGCGGCGATGCTGCTGTCCAGACTCCGAGTGCATGGCACAGTGTTAAGGAGGTGCTGATCCCATTTGTAGGTTTTATGGCAGGGCTGGTGTCTTTTGGACATCCTGGCCTGTGCATCTGTGTTTTGGCAGGGAAGTCTGGATTCTGGTTCTCTATTAGTCTGTATCAGGGTTATAAGGAAAAAAAAAAAAAAAAAAAAAAAAAAGAGGGTTTAAGTTGCTGGGTATAGAGTTTAAAAGCATCTGTCTGTCTAAACTAGCCCATTTCCTTCAGCCTCTTCTTTGCATCAGGCAAAGGTGGCCCTTGACCACCTTGATCCCATTAAACTCTTTAGTGTGTTTGAAACAGGATTAAAAGATTAGACAGATGCAATATTTTCATACACAGCCTGAAGCTGCTGTTAGCTGTTTTGTTTACGTCAATTAATTTCATTTCCTCAAGAGACACAAAGTAGGTGGCAAATGTGAGATGCTGTTGTAGAAAACAGACATTTCTGCTACACAGGGAGAAAGAGTGATTATACCTCTTGGTTAAGCACCTTCATGCATATGAATTCAGGGTTGCATTTGCCGTGTGTAACCACACCGAGCTCAGCACGGTTACATCAGCAGGTTTGTTTTCCTGGAGAAAGGGAATGAATACAATGAATAGAATCCTCCTCATGCAACTTAATGGATTATTGCCTGCCAAGCACCTTGAGTTCCTCCAGCGCTGTCTGCATCAGGGCAGTCTATTATCATTAAACACACCTCAGTGAGCTCTGAGATTTAGGAAAAGTTGGGCACTAAATACCAGAGCACCAGAGTTTACATCACCTGCTTGTTTGTTCCCTTCTTCAGCAATATTTGCTTGATCCCTTCCACTCAATATTCCTCTTACCACTTTGACAGCAGAATAATAAAGCTGCAATAAACTTAAAATTATGTAGCTAAGCTGGGAGTTCTCTGCACAACTACTTAGAATTGTTAAGGGCTGCAGTAGCACTAATTTAGCAGCCTGTTTAAGACTATGTCATGATATGAGTTAATGCTACGAGCTAAATATTACGTGTGTCTGAGCTACCAGAATTTTTCAGAGAAGGTAGGCACGAGTGCAGGCATTTGCACAAGGGAGAGGAGAGCTGTAAATCAGCAGCTTGGTGTGCAGAAATATTGATTCCTTTTTGCAGCACTTTGTATTTCCACATTTTAAATTCGATATAAACCATGACTATCTGGTGCCAGGAACCTGCTTGAGCAGGGGACATGGGGCCTGCTCAGTGTTCAGGACTGTATTTGGCACATAAAACCATCCCAAGCCTCCTTCACAGGGGGAATGCTTGAGCAGCATCCGTGCCACCCAAAAGAGAGGAGGCAATGGCCTGGGAATTTGGCACCCACAGTGAAGAGGTGGTAACTTGAGTCTCTCTCATTTGAAGAAATGCTCCCAAATAGTGCATAGCTGCCTGGAGGCTACTTGTACACAAGGGAAGACTTTGCCTCCCAGGAAAATGTGTGGTGTGATAGTTTGGTGAATTTGCCAGGAGCCATAGACTGAGGTAAAAGGACAGATATTGGGGCTGTTCAAAACTGGCCAGCATGCAGAAGTGAACTTAAGAGAGCAAGTATTTTAAGTCAACAATTCTACTTAGCCCCCATAACAGGAAACAACAACAACAATAGCAATAACAAACGGTCATACCTTTATTCTGCAAAACACAAATTTTAGGCTGGATGGGCACTGCAGAGGGGCAGGTGGCTGATCTGAGGAGTACTTGGAGAAGACAAAAGAAATACAAAGGGGGAAACCATGTGGATGTGTTAGCACATCCAAGGCCTGTGGCACCTCCAAGCTTTAAGGAATTTGGCCAGATTCTCTGCAGTGGCTTTTCCAGAGCACTGGTACTTGGGGGTGAAATACTCATGAAGGGCTTGTTGCAGCCTCCTGTATCCCATGGAGTACCATTCAAGCTGAAAGAAATTTATTGCTGATATAGGCTGTGGAAAATATTAGGAGTGTTTGCAACCACTAAGAGGTGGCCTGGGGCACTGTGGGGTACCCCACATTGTCTTCACTCTGCTCCCTTTGCACCCTCAAAACAGGATGAACTTCATGACTTCAGTCCTCCTCCTAAACTCTCAGGACCTTATCTTTAGCAGATCAGTAAAGTGCTGTACAAGGAGGCAAAGCGAAGCCCAGGGAAAAGAGCTACCGAGTGATCCTAATCCAAGTATTACAGCTGTAAAACTCAAAGAGATTTTACAGGTCTGTTCTGAAGGCTTATATGGTTAGAGTTTTGCTGGCTTTCACATTCAGAAATAGCATCCAGAAAAATAAATAAATAAAGCCCTCATGCTCCCACACAAATCTAACTGTGCAATGTCAGATTTTGCTTTTTATTTTTATTTTTTTGTCAGTATTCCCGTTTCTCCATCTCTCCTTTGGTCAGAGATCTCAGCCATTCCCCTCCTGATACTCTTCAATTACTGTGTTCCCCATCCTCCTAATCTCCTTTCCAGAGGCAAGCTTACAACTTCACTGGCTTATCTTTTGGAGGTAATACCAAGGTTGTTGTGAGCAGTATAAGCTACTCCAATCCATATCCTCAGGGGGATTAAGGAAAGTGATGGGTTTTTTTTTTTTCTTTTTTTGGTGGCAACTAGAGGAAATTCCTCACGAAAAGAGCTTCTAAATTCTAAACTGCCTTGCAACTGTCTTCATGGGAGCCCCTATGTCCAGTTTGTATATTTGTATATGCTAAAGATAACTAGAAACAAAGTTCCCGGGGAAAAATATTTTACAGCAACCATTAAGCCTGCTGTTCGCCTTGAATTTCTGAACTGAGAAGCCTGTCATCCCAGATAGCTGGTGTAATTGCCAGCTCATAGCTCTGATATGGCCCAGAGCAAATACAGTGATGAGGCTGAGTCTTCAAAGCCTTTTCAGCAAGGAAAGGCCCTTTTATTCCATTTCCTTCACTTCCTCAAAATAAATTCCTTCTTTTAACTGAGGCTGTCGACACTTGAATGACAGTAAAAGATTTCATGTTGAACCACAACCCAGATAAGTATGGACTGCAACTGAATTGTCAAATTGTGGCTATTTTTCAAGGGAAAAGGCTTGAAGAGTTTCCATCTCTATTGTAGCTGCAGAACAAAGCATGTGAAATAATTTTTATTAGGTATGCAGAATCATATTTAAAATGCACCCATTATTGATAGTTGCCATGCAAACACATCACTACTGGACACAGACAGACTCATTTTTCAGCAGTTATACACTATGGTTTGGGCAAAGCATGCACTTCTGAGGATACCTTCACCTTCCCCAGAGGTGCTCATAGCCACAGGACACTCAAACTATCATTGAAGTGAGTGAAAATTGAGCAACTGTCTCCCTTGGACCTAATATTTGATGAAAAAACCCACGATCCTGCTACCCACAGTCTCTGAGAGCATCTCAGATGTTCTCCCCTCCTTGGACCATTGCATGTTCATTGTCATCTGTGGCTCCAGCCGTGCCGTTCCTGGCCAGAGTCACCCCAAACCAAGGAGACAGCAGTTCTGCACCCAACCAGACTTTGCCTGGAGATACCAGACCTGACTGGGAGCAGGCAAATGGATTGGAGCTATTTCAATGCCTGTCAATGACTGTTGTAGGTCAAAAATGGGTTAGCTGATTGTGCAAGTCCCATCTGACCTCAGTGATGATATTCCCAGTTTGAAACCCAAAGCCTGTAGGGAGATTTAGGTTCAACAGAGCTTCCTTTCCATGCTTAATAAATTGGGGCACTACCATTCTTCCTTTCAGCAGGATTGAACCCTCTTTTTCTTACATGAAAGTAATTTTCTTAAGCATAAAGTGTGGAAAATCTCTAACAAAGTGATTCGTAGAGAAATAGCAGTGCAAAAATAGACAAATGTTCAGCAATCAAAAAAAAAAGGAAAAGGAAAGAAAGAAAAAAAAGAATTGTTGCGTCTCTCAGAATGGCTTGAGATTTCTGAGAAGAGCAGGACATATGGAGCAGGTGACACTTTGAAAATGTCTATGAGCAAAGTTAGCCCTGTCTTACAAATGAAGCAGTAGTTATGGGCAAATATTCTGTTCTCCCAGGCTTTCTGCCTTCTAAAATTTTCACTTTTGTGGCTGCAATAACTAGTTTTAAATTTAATGAGTTACTGCAGTCAGGGACAAACTCAGATGGTAAAGAAAGACAAGACTGAAAAGGTGCAAAAGGAGAAAAACCTTCAAAGGCAGCTCCATTATAAAGTGACTCTGAGCTATATATATAGGCTATGACTTGAATAGGATATAGCTAGATTCAGTTTTTTGGTTGTGGAATGGATTTATTTCTTCACTCAGAGCCCAAGTACTTGACAAAAAGGATTGTGGATGGGGGATAACAAAGCAGGAAATGAGTTTATTCAATTCACTCAATTTATTAAGCTTATTTACCTAGTGAACCTGATTAGGAGTAGTAATACCCCATGTATAAGAATCCTATTCTTCCCTGGCAGGCTAAAATTGCAGTATTTATGGAGATGCAGCACAGTGTGTGGGAACATGAGCACAGTCATCACTGGAGAGACTTAAGAAATAGCAGTTCTTGGAGAAATGCATCCACAGACTGATGTTCCTGATAAAACCATGCTGCTGCACAGCATCAGGTTTGCTGAAGCCACCCCTTGGTGGTGGCACGGAGGACCCACTGGGTGTCCACCTTGTTCTGCGAGGGAAAGAGCAGCTCTCCCATTCCAACGGGGCAGGGAAAGCCGGATCCTGGTCACACGGAGGTCCCTTCTCTCTGCTTTGGTGGAGGGGAGCTTGGTTACACCCTGCCTGAAGAGCAAGCTATAGAAGTCTGACATCCAAAACTTTCTGCAGCTGTGGCATAAGCAAGGTGGGTGCCTCCCTGTCTCTGCCCCAGTCCTTTAAGTATTTCAGGGCCTATTGTTCCAAAAAAGCAGAAGTGACATCATCACTGCAAGTTCAACTGAAATGAACTGAGACTGGAAAATTCTACGTGCCTCTCGGCAGGTATAGGCGTGTTGTCGTGCATACCGACTGGATATTTATCAGCCGCAGGAGTCCTTGTGAAGATGACACTGTATCCAGAGGGATTTAGGTTTTCTAGGTCCAGAAGTACAGTCTGATATATAGGGCTGTGCAATAAATTGCACAAACTGCCAAGAACAGGCTTTTTCAAGGCTTTTGCCCCTCTGCATACTTAGTGCCCATCGCTGAACTTCCTCAAGGGGGATCTCATTGTTTTTGTCTATTTCTCAGACAGCCTTGGGAACAAAGTTCTTTTTTTCTGTATTTCTGAAGGAAAAACATGCATCAGTCTGGAGAATTGCTGTTACCTGGATGCAGGGCAATGTTGGAGATTGGAAGACTCATACTTGGTCTTTCCTCCATCCTTTCCCAGGCTCTGAGCCATACAGAACTCCCAGGATTTTCAGCAGTGCCACCTTCTATGTGCAACATCAGTGTCCTGGTAAAGCCCTGACCTACCGAGGTGCAGCAAAGCAAGAACTTGTTATTGGCTTTAGGCACAGTATTTTATGCAGCTGTGCATCCCCAGGCTTGAGAACTACCACCCTCCTGCCTTTTAGATACAGGAAGCAGGATTTGGATTTTCAACTTTCCTGATGCAGTTTTGAAGGACTGTGTTGAGGGAAGAACATGGTAAGCAGGCTGGGGAAGCTGGTCTCATGTGCGGCAGGGCCAGAGATGATCCTCAAAGTGGGCACAACTTGTGCTCACTAAAGCAAAGATCTGTTAGTGGTGCAATCTGCAAGGCAATGTGATGTGTCTGGACTTTTGGAAATGCCTCTGGTCTCTACTTCCACGTTTTGCTCTGAGAAGAACATTAAAGGTGCATGTAGACCCTCTTAGAAATTACATTTTTCTAATCTCATTGAAAACTTTAACTTAAAGCAGGGTGCACATGTACTTTACGGTGTACTGGAGTAATCTGCTTCTCTCTTCTCAGAGACTTTCAGAGGTTACAGTGTGAGTAGAAACCAGGTTAATTCTCTATGTCTTTTTCTCTTTATCTTTCATATAAGCACATTACTCATCCTAGGCTAGAAAGGATGCAGTTTTTACACATGAGGATACAAGAGAATGCCTGAGGTTTGGGACCACTTGCTAACATCTGCCTGCAGATGCTTTTCTCTTTATTTTTGGCCTGGACTTTGCAGTGTGTAAGTGCAATATGGTACATTCAGAGTTAAGGACCATGCACACAAAGCTTATTGCACAGACAATTCACACAGGAATGCCTGCCACTAGGCTGAGGATTAATTTTACTATGTGTTCATAACCAGGCAGCATCAGTGTCCCCTTCAGAAAATCCCCGGCTTACAATTATCTCTTTAACATAAAACAGTGCACAGAGCTTAAAAGGATTGCCCCTGAAATGTCATATTCCAAACTTCCCACGGCTGCACAATTGTGCTTAAACTCACTGCAAGAACAAGTGCAATAATGGTGTTTCTTGAGCTTTTGAAGTCTAGTGCAGCAGTGTGCTTCACAGGGAGAGTCACAGGCTAACCCCACACCAAGCAGTCTTCTTGGGGAAGAAGGGGCAAAGTGAAAAGAGAAAATGCAGTTTTAAAAGGAGAAAAATGGCAGCTTGCAAACCCCCAGAACCAGAGAGGAAATGAAATTGCATCTGAAAGAAGCATTTCTGCTGCCTGGTGCTGCTCTGTTTCATCCTCGCCTCCTTTGGGATGCTGCTCGCCTGGGAGCCTGGATCGTGGCTTCATTATATAACCATGAAATAAGGAGATAGCTTCCCAACTTGAGACCTTACATTTCAATGAATATAGAATTATTAAAGCTGAACTTAAATCTGGTCTCTGATGCCATTGATCTCCTATTTCACCCTAGTCACAGTATCAATGTTTGTCTTACGAGTTTTGTCTAATGATGGTATCTGGCTCTACATGTACGGGCTCTAGGTGAGTGAGGAAAATTTCAAAAAGTGGCCAAAAGGCCTTGATTTCAAGCTCCAGCATAACCACTTGTCTTGTCCCTGTTCTTTTTTTTTTTTTTTTTTTTTTCCCAAATCTAGTTACTGCACATCTTAAATATTGCAATGAGCTATTTGTGATTTAGGAGGTAGTTTTCTCTTACTGGAAACTTCAAGAATAATCCCTCTGAGGCCAGTATTGTTCCAAATCCAGGATAGTCAGCAGACAAGAATGTCATCTGCCCAGTCATTGTCAAATGCTGAAAAATTCATATCCTCTTATCACTGCAACATATCTCAATCTCTGTAGCTTTCCTGGGACTTGGCAGATGGAATATGCATTATTTATATATTTATTTTATTTTTTACAGTGCATGCTTTTATCATCACTTTTTCCAGGTTAGCTGTGCTCTATGTTACCTAAGCAAAAATAAATGGATGTTTCTTTGTTTGGCCTCTTGGAGGCTGACTGTCTCTATCCAGGAGCATTTAAGTCATATTGATAATGGCTTTCAGAAAGTGCAGAGATTGGTCACAGAGAGGAAAATTAGCATTAGCAACAATGTCAGGACAAACCTCTCTGTTACTGAGAGGAAAGCAAATATTTGGAAATCTCAAATAAGATGTAGTTCATTAGCACTCTTTTTCTTGCTTTGTAGCACAGCTTTTAAGAAGCGGAACACAGAAGAGCTGTCTTCAATGAACAGGGATGAAGAAAATCTGAAAAGACTTTTTTTGTGGGACAATTTATAAGAATTTTAAAATTTAATGATAAGGCAGAGGTCCTATCATCTGAACAAGTGTCTCTGCCAGCTGGAGGGGCCATTAAGGGGATATCTTTCCTTCCCATTTTCCTTGTTCAAGTGCTGGTTCCTACCTAAGGTGAGACATACCAAACGTGCTGGTTTTGTTTGAAGCCAGGAGATTACCGGCTCTGTGGTGCCTTTGCCTAGGTAGCGAGGAACATAATTCCACTTTACAGAGTTGCATCTGAAGACATCCATAAGCCTGTATGCTTATTAATAAGATATATAAATCCTGTGAAATTAAGCCCAAATACTAAGGCAGTACTAGAACTAAGCAAGGATGGAGACAGTTTTCCCATTCCAGCATGACTCCACTGCAGTGAAGAGACATACATTTTAAATAATAACATAATACAATCCTATCTTAAAGATCCTACTTGGAGCATGAGATTTTCAAAGGACTCCTCATCTCCACACTTCAACTGAGGAACATACTATTAGAATGAGTGCTAGCATACATTTCATACAGAAACTATTTCTCTTCTTTTTTTTCAGGAGTGTTACTGCAGTCTTAATGTAGTGGCAGCACCATCATAGAGTCTTTTCTTCAAAAATATGAGGCAATGGTAAAACAACAGTTTTTCAGTCATTAACTTGTCCCTGAAAACTGGAGCCCCAAAAAGGATCACATGTCATAAACTTTTTATTTTGGCACCAAAATAAGCCAAATCCCTCACTATGTATTTGGAATCAAGGCAGTTAAATGTTCAGTATCAATGTATTCTAAGTTTAGAAGGCCTGGACTGGTCTTTACTAAGGAACCTGGTTTTAAAATTGTTGAAAACCTCACATAGCTTCATCAATCAATATCATAAAGTCACACCGTGTCTTTTTGTCAGATTGTATTTGTTCTATAAAACAACTGAAAATTAAAGATTACAAAATTTCAGCATGAACTTGTGAAAATTACCCTATAGAACTGCTGCAACACTGTTCAGCTAATATCATAAATAACTTGTTTTCTTTAAAAGTAATGAAGTTTCTTGATCATAAAGAAGACAAAATGTTTCTCAGAAAGTCCATCTTCTGCTCTTCTGTTTATTTTAAATGTTTTAAAGGCAGAGCAAGCCTTCACTCCAGAATATATGTTCAGCCTTTTATCTTGTGGCAAGAAGAATGTAGATTTGTTGAAAGTGGCAGTTCAGATTGAACTTCACTATTTTTTGTTGCAGGTCTTGAAAATGTTAGGGAAACCTTTTTCATAACCTCCCTTTCACTAAGGGAGTGCTCTGCTAAGACAGAGTACAGATATTGCACTTTCTCAGTTTAGTTGTTCTGATTTTCCAAGAGATGCATGAGTCCTTAAGGGTGTGGAGGTAAAGGGTTAGTGCAGCTAGGAAATTTCCTTTTGGTTAAAGTGAGAAGGGAAATCCCAGACTTCTTTATTTATTTTTCCAATGGACCCCATTTAAAACCTGAACCTTTGAATGTTGGGTTTTCCCATACCCAACTGTGGGCCTCAACATTATGGACCTCCCTTTCTTCACTTGCTGTGGGGCTTCCAAAAGCTATTGTAGCTTCCTCCTATTTCCCATGCTATTTCCCAAGGAGTGCTCAGATCTTCTCAGGTTTATTCCTGGGCAGGACTCGTCTTTGGGTCCCAAGGGACTTTTCTTCATGGTAAGGACTCTGGGAAGGACAGCAGATGCTCTTTTTTTCTGTAGGGTCCTTATCCCTTCCCAGATCTGGCCCACTCTGTGTTAGACCCTTGTGCTCCGAGTGCTCTCGCATCCCTCAGCTCTGTCATCACCATCAATCTTTCACCAAGAGAAAGATTTTTTGGGGAAAAATCTTTCTCATGTTTACTGAGAAAGATTATTCAGATTCTTGCCTATGATTTGAAAATAAAAACTCAGCCATTACAGAGATGCTTTTACACTTCTTTAATGATTGCATTAAGCAAGAATTTTTAATGGATATAAAAATGAAACATAAATCTAAAAAAGTTCAAGTTTTTTTTTTCAACTAAAACCAGGAAAAGATTTTAACCACACTTTCTAGTTGACTGTTTGGGCATTGCAGATTTCCTGTGAAGCAAATGAAGTTCTCGCCAGTTAAAATGTTGAAATTACTTCCAAATTAGTTTAATTGGAAGTAAAACTGTGCTGGATTGGTATATATTAGCTTGTCCCCAGTACAGACCCTGCTGAAGGGCCCATGCAGGATGACTCCCAAGACATATTCTCCGAGACTGAATTCTTAGTAATTAAAGCAATAATTCAAATAACCCAGTGGAGAGTGCCATATTATTCCACCATTCAGCTTATTTATGTACCATCTGAGTCCGAAGTGCTGACTGTTTAATTTGTAGAGCCAGAGGGAGCTTTGCTGGGAGGGGGAATGGGAGGAAGCACAGGTGTCTGGGCAGCCAGAGGTGCCGAGGGTGCAATGTGATATTCTTCACACCTGCATCGGCACCAAGGAGCTTCTAGCTTATCCGGGAACAAATCCATGCCAGTTTTTACTCCATTTTAATATTTCTGGTTGCCCACAGAGTATAAATAGTTGCTTATCACAATTCTTCTGTTTTCTCTGGTCATATCTTTCGTCTGTCTTTTCTATAAATCTTTTGTAATCTCATTTGATTGAAAATTCTTTCATAGAAAAAAGGGTACATTATTCCCTGGGGAGGAAGAGAAAAGAAAGTAGCATAATTTGGGGAGAGGAATGGGGAAAACAGGCAAGTGTGATACTTTGGAAGTACTGTGGGCATCTCACCTGGCCTATATCCAGCCCATGCTCTAGGAGGGCAGTGCAGAAGATATGTCTTTGACACTTCCACTTGACACACTTTCACTTGAGGTGAATGCTGGGGTAACATCTACTGCAACCTCCCTTAAAAAAAAAATAGTTTCAGGCTGCTCTCAATTTTTTTTTTTTTTTTTCCAGCAACCTCGTGGTTTCTACTGAATAACAACATCATTTCAAGAGGAGTTAAAAAACCATAGTGACAAGAGGGCATCTGTGACTTGCACTGAGTGGGGCTGGAGATGTGGGAGCCAGTAATGAGCAACCTATTATTGACTCTTGTGATTGACTCTTAAAGGTCTATTCTTTCTGCCAAGTTTTTAATGTGATGCCTTATTTTCTTGGTCCTTTGTGTCATCCCTGAAGCACGAGATGCCAAATTGATAGCAAGGATGATGAAAGGAATAGTTTTCATGTGTGAAATGGAAAACATATGGTGTTGAGTGAAACTTTCCTAGCATCCTCTTTAAAAAGCAGGGAGGAGGGGACAAAACATGCTTGGTGGTTCTGTATTTCTGCTATCACCCAAAAAACAGTGATAAGGGTGGAGAAAAGTACTCGAGTGTGCTGCTGTGCTGAAGTCAAGGCTGTTTGAGCTGCAGCATCTCACCTCGATTTTTCATCCTTGCTTTTCATGTCGTTTGGCAACCTCTTTTCTTTCAACAGATAAGACACATAAAAGTCTCAAGGCAAAATGTAATCCAAGGGTTTTCTGTGGAAAAAAAAAATCATAGTTTTAGAATATGCTCCAGGGGTCTAAAGTCATTTGTCTTTTCTTGCTTTGATCTTCTCATTTGCATTTCGTTTTCATTGTGTTTTCACGTTAAGATGTGCTGGGAAAGGCAATGCATAATCCTACCTCACACCTCCTCTCTCCTCCTCAAAGTCTGTAGCACCTGCACTGGTAAGAAAATGAAAGAGCTCATAGCAGCAGCTCATGTCCGCCTGTCAGATCCTGCACGTTTTCTGATGCTCTTGGAGTTAGTTATAGTCTGGAGCAGGTATATTGATCTCTGTGCTTGCAACTGTGCCCTGCACGTGGCCAGAAGGTGCATCGATGTGCGTGTGTAAGCAAGGCTTCGTGCATGAAACTGTAAGCCAGCTTCATGGATGTTGCTTTAGCCTCTTAATTCCTGAATACTGTATAGCAGAAGTCATCATCACCCCTTCTTGTGAACTGTTGCTGACATTGTTTTCACTCTTTAGCGAGAATATTGTGGAAGTTAAGGAAACAGCTGCTGGGAACTCCTCCAAAAAAGGATTTTGTGTTAGACAGAGGGAGTGTGAGTGTAAATACAATGATATATCTCCCTTCTTGCCGTTTCCTTCTTCTTGGACAGTAACTGAGGCACAAGTCCCAACTTTTCTGGTATATTGCCCTGGAGTCTGATAAGACATTTGCTTTGTGCTGCGTGCTTTGACCATATCTTTAGGATAAGGGAGTAGGGACTAGCTGTGTCCATAAGGACAAGATGCAGGCGTCCCTGGAAGATACTTCAGCTCGGGGACTTGTGTGTGTGGCCTCTGTGCCCACACTACTCTCTGCTGCTTCTTTTCATGGTGTAAAACTGGGGTTTGCATCTCCGTCCTGTAACACTGGTGTTTGTCTCACAGAAATAGACTTCTATAATTCCTTGCCCCATTCATTGTGATTGCATTATTTAGTTCCATTTATAACTGAACATCAGTGCCAAATATAACTGTTCCTGCTTTAATAGCATAGGAGAGATTCAGACTTAGAGATAGAAAGGGAATCTAGGTTTGAAAAGGTTAGGGGTGATTTAAGCATGTTGATTCCATGGAGAAAATCATAGGTCACAATTCTGTCCCTTCTGTCTGTGGTGATGAAATAGGATCTGAAGGTGGGAGAAGAGCAATGGATGGGGAAATAATTTGATTTTATATCATGATGTTAAATCCACTGTCTGCAAGGAAAGTTAATTCCACCTGCTGCTAAGGGACTTCCCAAAAGTGCATGATGGGAATAAAATCTATGCAAGTTCCATCTTGAGATAATTTCTTTTCTTCTGCTTCTTGGCAGCAACCTAAAATGGGTGGTATAATGAGTGCTCTGGAGCAATGCAGCTGTTAGCTTTGCAGAAATTCCAGTGCACTGACCCTGGAGTGTTATCTGTTGTAGGTGTAATTATTTGTAGAGTAAATCAGGCCTGGATTATGAAATATTTGCTCATGTCATTCCCTTTAAAGGAGAGGGCATGCAGATAGATCCACACTGACCCTTTTGGGCACCCCTTTGAGGTTGCAAGGAGGTTCCATCAACACAAACTGCGATGGAAGGAGGATTTCAGGAGCAGTGGAAGAGCATGGTGGAGTATGATTGACCAGGAGAAAAACACATCCACCTGCACCTTTGGGGGTGGAAGTGCACTAAAACACAAGCAATTGTGGAAGCCAGTTAGTCTCTGAGTGTCTTTACTGCCTTGCTAGATGTGAACCGTGATGGGGATGTCTATGGGAAAAGCACACGGAGTTCTTTAAGGAAAGGAGAGCATCTCTTACAGAGCCCAGGCAGAAGAAAGCTGAGGCTAGATCTTTCCTAGGGGTATGTCAGGACAGGCAAGGTGTGCTTCCCACTCTCCTTGGCACTGCATCTACAAGATCTGCATCTACATCCTGCCCCCACAAGCACTGAGGTAGGAGTGAACCATGACCGTGTGCCACCAGACTTCCCCAGTCTGCTCTCTCTTGGAAGGAAGCTGATCTCTCCTTTTGGCACTAGGATCTAGATGGAGAATCTGCAAAAAAACAAGAGTGGCTTGGTGCAGTCATAGAGCAGGACTTTTGCCTGTGGCTGCTCGACCACAGCACTCATGGTGAGAAAAATGCAGAAAATACACCTGAAAGCAGTGTTGACAGGTTAGATAATCCATCTTCTCATTCAAAAGGTCAATTTCCTGACACGCTTTTCTAGCTTGTTCTGAAAATCTCTGGTGATGGGACTCCCTGCAGTGATCCCGGGCAATCCTTGCATAGTTCTCCTGTTGTCTCACTTTTTCTGCAGCTCTGGACCATAAAGCTTGTCCCTTTCACAGTAGACAGAGGGAATAGCGTGCCCCTTTCCTCCTGCTATCAAAATATCAACCTGAAGTCTGTTGTCATGTCTTTTGCACTGTGAAGAATCTCAGTTCATCCCCTTTTCCCCCAAATCAGTCATATTTTCCTGGCCACAAGTCATTTTTGCTACTCTCCTTTGGACTTTCTCCATCTGGCCCACAGTGTAACCAAATGTGGGCCCCAAGATGCCTGCTCAGGTCTGCAAACAGTGGAAAGCAGTTGACGCTGAACTCAACAGTGAAATAGCTGTAAAAATCCGGCTTAACAATGGCTAAAGCACTTAATGCTGGGTTGTTTTAACAGACAATAGGTTTAGCTAATATCTTTATGGGAAATTGAATTTCAATATGTTTTGCACTTATGTACAAAAGAGCAACCCCTTCACTCACCAGACGCCACAGATTTCTTGCAGGCTGCTCTCACAGAAACGCTATGAAACCCAGAATCATCCCAGGCTTGTGCACAATGTGCTCAACCAGGCACCATGTTCAATAACCTGGGTGACACCAGACTCATTGCACGTGCAATTTAACATGTATTTCTGTGAAATTACGCTCCTCCATTCCCCTAGCACAGCAAATCTGCTGCAGCTGTCACTGTTGAAGGGGTTTTTTTAGGTTTTCCTTGTTCCCCAGGAGGAGCTCTGAGTCCTTGGGACCACAGCTACATAGGCTCTTCATGGAAAATTCTAATAGAATTTTCCAACTGAAGTGGTTTCAGCAGGATAAAAAAGCCTTCAAATAACAAAAAAAAAAAAAAAAAAAAAAAAAAAAAAAAAAAAAAAAAAAAAAATAAATAAAAAAAAAAAAAAACCAATACAAATTTTAATTTTTAGGCCTACAAAGTCACTGACATTTAAGCTGTTCTTCAGATTGATAAGTTTAACAAAATCAGATTTACTTTCAACAGGAGGGCACCATTTACTGCTGTAGATAGGAGAATCAGTTCCCAATTTTTGACATAAGTTCGATCTTTCACACAAAGAAATGGGATTTTGTGCCTCTGCTTCTGCAAATTCATATAGCTGATGTCAGCAGTTATGTTGTATTGCATATCCTGCCTGTTTAAAATGATTAATGCTTGTCAGTTATCTGCGTTTTGCAGACACATAGCTGTACTGTATTTATTCTATAGAGACTCCTTCTGCATTTATCCTATGGCTGATGTAATAGCAGTTATTTCCAGATGATGTCTATCTTCAAGGACACCAGTTCCCTACTTCTTAGGCAGTAAATATTTTAGAGATATTTCCAAACGGACAAGTGCTTATACATAGATAAATAAATAA
>VZSG01000055.1:1205978-1230146 GCA_013398315.1 Nothoprocta pentlandii
TACTAGAGCAGCTTCTGAGGGTTTTGCAAGCAGTGTTGCAGATTGTTTTTTCCACCGCTGAAATGATGGTAATTGAAGATTAGACTTGCTTCTCTTAGAGGAACTCTGCCCAAGGCCCCCAGTTTTGCCAACGCTCAAGATAAAATCATAAAATCACAAGTGTTGCAATTTTTGCTTGACTTTTTTGGCAGTTTTCAGACTGCCACAGGCATCTTAGTAGTTTTAGATCATCCCTAAATTGATTGTATTGTTTGTGTATATTTTGGAGCTGCATTGATCTGTTAGATGGCTACATTACACAAATAGTTGTGAACTTCTGGAAAAACCTACTACGTAACATGTTGGCTCCCAGTTTTAGTCAGAGGTGCCTGAAGTCACATCTATATTGGAAAGATAATTTGGATTACTGTAGGTTGTGAATTAAAAGTAGGCTAGCTATTTTCAATTAATGCCTTACGTTGGCAACACTGTATGTATATAGTATAACGGTCAGATTAACATTCCTTTAGTTACACTAAATAATGGCTTTACATTCTACCAGGTCCTGACAGAGTGTAAAAGCCTAATCCCTCTCAGAGATCTTTTGCAGTTAGATCCTAAAGAACCAAATGTTCTCTTCAATATTCAAGCTTTGATGTCCAATTCAGATCACTTGCCCATAGTCATGGAAATATGTCATTCCGGACAATGGGAAATTCAGAACTGAACCTGCTATTGCAAGGATATTGCTATTCAGCAATGGCTTAAAAACTACTGTAATAACTCTGCCTTTGGGTTGCTGTATTGTCTGGTGGTTCTGCTAAGGATTACAGCCATCTCCTTGACTCTGCAGGACACTCCTACTTATCAAATCACAAGGACCAAAAGGATGCATGGACAGGCCTACAAATGCAAGGGCCCGAGATCCAGACTCTGTAAATAGTTGCAGGACCTCAGTGTTGGTTGCCCACAAAATGTCTCAGACTCCATGAAAGCAGGTATCTCCTGGATTTCCTCCTTCATGCTTTGTCAGACAGGTTTTATGTTCTCGTTGGAGGCACTTTGGCTTACCTATACCGGGCCACATCCATAGCATGTTAACACCAGGCTCTCAGAGAAGGTATGAGGAAAAGGGTGAAACACTCTATGAACCAAGTCTCCCACATGAGTGTCGTTTACTCTAAAGGGGTTTCAATGCATGAAGTAGGCAGGACAAGTAGTCACTTCTGGAAAGGAGGAAATGCAGAAACAGAGCTATTTTTTTGCTCTCCTTCTCACCCAGACCATCACTTTGGTCTTTCACCCTACTTAACTCTGCTCTGCAACTACCCTGAGAAAACTCACTTAGCTTCTATTCCAGTCTGGTCTGCTTGGGCCATGGACACAGTCCTGCACTAAGGATATCACTTAACTTACAGCCTGGGATGTCTGACCTTGAGGGTCAGCTGTATTACTGTCCAGCCTTGCTGATGCCCAGAGATTTGCAGTATAAGATCTGTAAACATTTAAAGTACTCTGCGTGTCTACTGGGACACTCTTTAAACACAATAACAACCACCCACTCAATAATGAGCTCCCATTAGTGCCTAGTCTGGGAAATTCAGCCCATCAAAGTAAAAGCTCTTTTTCCCCTACAGCTTTACACTTATCTGAAATGTTCTCAGTTTATATTTTTCTTTTATGGGTATTTATATCACAGAACAAGTTGGAAAACTGCCAGATTGTCATTAGGATTTGGAGGTGCTGATGGTTTGTTTGTACCAATTTCAAGCGTTTTGTATTTTGATCCTATCTGACTTTGATGGTGATTCTGAGTATGTCTTTAGAGAGGAACAATAAAAATCATATTATAAAGTGCAGTAAGGTAGTGAAAGACCACAGTTTGGCTGTTTCTCTCACACTAAACTTCCTTCTGTTGCTGTTATGGGAGGCGAAAGAATAATTCTTATAAATTGCATTGAGAATATCCTGTCATGGCTTCTCTTGCATCAAGGCAATTGTGTGCTTGCCATCTCTGTAACTGGTCAGTGTTGCTTCAACACCTATGCGAATATCTGCACAATAGCGAAATATCTGCAACAGGTAAATTATCTCCAGCTAAGTTCCATCATATGTGGGCCTCTAGAACAATTTCTAATCTCTAAAGTGGCCATCCACCAGTGCAATGCTAAGTGTAAACATGCAATCTGTGATAGCTTCAGATTGGTATCAAGCTAGACAGCATGACAGACATTCTGACTCTACAAGAAGAAGGTCACATAAAAATCAGGTGGAAAGATTTTATTTGAGAGATGGAGAGCAGTTTGTTTGCCTTGCAGTTATTGACCTTTCACAGGCAAAATTAATGTTTTGAGATCGCTGCCAGTCTAATTACATGTTTGGAGTGGGAGGGAACAGCAAGAGAATGGTAAACATGCCATTGCTCAAGCGAGATCCTGCTTCAGTTGTAAGTGGAAAGATAGTATTCCCAGATTTATTTTCATATACATGTTCATGAGATTGGACATTTTTTTTAGTGCATTGTATGTTTCAGAAAAACATCAGTGCAAGATACATCTTAAATCTTAAAGCCTCAGTGCAAGATATATCTTATATCTCAAACAGATTTCCTATGGCACTCTGGAACATGTTTGTGTAGCTCTGTGTTCCTCTGTATCACTGTTTTCTTCAGCTGCAAAATTTGTTCGGCAGCATTGACGTGACATTTATACATTGTTAATAATGAAAAAAAAAAACCCTGCTTTTTGTTATGTCATATAGTCATGTGGAACAGATGTTTTAGATTGCAGAACATGGAAGTATTACCTTAGCCCAACACATTATTTTCAAAAGGATTATTTCTGATGTTTTATAAAGTGTGCATATCATAAATCTTTTAACATCCATAGATAGGGAAATAAAGTTATTGCAGCTCTGCCTTTAATGTGGCAGTATCTAATCTGGCATAAATTTTGGCAAATCCCTGCTGGATCTCTGCCTTTTTGCGTGAATGTATCATCTAGTCCAACGACTCTCTCATTTTTTATTGAAGGGAAGTTCATGTCCTTGGCCAATTGCAAGTCTTGTTGAAATAGAAATGCTCTTACTGTTTCTGAGACATCTGTCTTCTCCAAGGCCAGGAAGGTCAGTCTTTTGGGACAGCTATGGCCCTTTCGTTAATGCAGCAGTCTGCCAAAACAGGTCTTTTTGGTTTTAGTAACTTGAACCCAATGAAAGTCTCTAAATTATATTGTCACATAAACTGTGTTGTTCTTATCTTCAGCTACATGGAACCTTTACCACTGTGTTGTGTTTACACAGGACCTTCTGTTATTAAATTATCCTATTATTGTGCTGCAATTGTACTATTTTGCCAATACCCGACCATGTCTTTTCGCGGTATGTTGACCTTTAGTCTATGGATGTCAAGAAAAAATTTATTTGAAAGCTTTAAACAGTTCTGTAGCTTAATATGATTTCTTCAGAAACAATTTACCAGTTTGCCACTTACTTAAATAGAATCAGTCAATCTTCCATAAAAGCTGAATAGTATCCATTTTATTTCCCTTCTGAAATCTAACTTCTTGAGAGTTTTTCACTATAAAACAGTGGAATCCTTCTTGCTGTTATGTAAAAATGGGAAAGGAGAAAGAAATCCACAATAAATATTTTTCAGTCCTGATTTCCTTGTCTATAGAAATGCTAATTCAAATCAAAGCCTTGAAAATTCAAGATCAAGTGTTTAGAAGACTTTAGGCTGATATATATTATGGAAAGTGAGATAAAAAGCAAATGCCTTTAGGACTTATTATTGAGCTACTAGACAGCTGCAGAGGAGGGACCATTAATACTTGTAGCTGGATCAGATTTAATTAAGACTTAATGGAACTACAAATCACTCCACGTATTAAGGTCGTGTTTATAAATGATTAATAGTTGTTTAAATGGTTAATTGTTATAGATAAAGTTCAAGGTGTTGCTAGGTTGCTAATAGCCTTATATAATGTCATCTGGAAATGTGCTTACATGCCTACATGTATAAGTAATATATATTTTACTGCTGCATCATTCTTCTGTTTGCTTATAACGCATTGACCTCCTTCTGAGCTTCTTATGATGGAACAAAAACATGGAATATGACTAGATTCTTCTAGTATTTACAGACAAAATGAAAGTTAACCAGTAAAGCTTTTGAGGCCAACTAAATTTCAGGTCATCCTTAATCAAATCATTCATTATTGGTGGACCAAAGTTTGATGTTTGTGCACGAACTCCACACCCCTTCGTTTTTCATGTATGTGCTGCCTGTATTATCTTGCGCATTAGAAGAAATAATAAGAGATTAAGTGCAAGGTAAACTCTACAAAGCAGTATGTTTTCACAGCCTTCACTTACTGATGTGGATTACTCCCAATGATTCATTAATCATTGGGAGCCTCATGCAACTGTGAAGATGAAATAATATCATGTAGATGTGAATATATCAGAAGACACACGGTAATTGGGGTGGGAGGTCTTAAAATGTAATAGCAATAGTCTTATATTCTGGTGCTTGCACGGGAATTGAACAACACATAGTGAAACTGAACAATAGAGGGTCAGCTTCTGAAAAATAAAGAGATTCTCACATACTACTGAAATGTCTATTAATAGGTGAACAAGATAGTGTTTGGTTTGTCATGCCCAAATGCAGGAATATATGATTGGAGGACTTGCAGTTATCGGTGCATGTGATTAAAACAGGATTGGATTTCTTCCTTCTTTTCTCAGTATTTCTCCTTGAGCCCACAATGGGACTATATTGAATTCTTGGCAGCAACAATCTCCTACAAAATAAAATGCGGAGTTTGAAGGAGGTAGGGGCCACATCGGAGACAGAATGAGTAATGTTCTTTGAAATGAAGAACATTGCCTGTCAATGAAATTCTAAAAAAAATAAAAATTAAATTAAAAAAAAATAAAGGAACTTTTAGAGCAAAGAGGTACTCTCTGTTGAGCCTCACCAAATCCTGATATTACCTCTCTGGCAGGATGTTTTCTGGTCCACCTCACTGAGCAAGATATAGAAAGATCTTACTGGTCCTTTTTGACCTTTATATTTTTACATTTTTGTGTGGCAGTCATCAACACAAATTCTAGTTAAGGTCACTCAATACTTCCTTGCTTCTTACTGCCATTTCCTTGTTTTCCTTGAACCTTTCAAAAGATCACATAATTACATGCTGTACTGAAATAGTGAAGAGTGAAAATATATGTGTGTGTGTGTGTGTGTGTGTGTGTGTGTGAGTGTGTGTTTGAAATTATGTGGTGTCCCCTATCAGGGCATGAGGCACTAGATTTTGTGCATTTGTCATATAAAATTTCCTGTCCTGACATATTAAAATGTATTTAGAGTCATTTGCAAGAGGAGAGAAACAAGGTATAAAGTATTTATATGATGGTATGATGCTATTAAATATTAAATTTAGAATTGCCAATACTAGCAATATATGTAATCTTAAAAATAGTCCTGCCAGAGGTATAAAATTTCTCATTGATTTTGCAGCCGTGTAATTGGGAAGAAATTTTCTGTATATGCAATTAATTTGATCAGTTCACTAGACGTAGATATTTTGGGGAACAGGGTAACATGGCACATAATTGAACTTGTGTTCAGTCAAGGGCAAAGAAGTTAATGGATGGCACTTCAATGAAAAATCTTTCAGTGCTTGGGTTGTACCTTGTTTCTTGGCTTTTGCTCAACAATGAAACTGCGTCACTGGTCAATTCACTCTCATTGAGTCATTTGTTAAATTTGCTCTCATTCCTTTTATGCTTTCCTCAGCCCTCAAAGAAATCTACTTTAAAGTCACTCCTATGCAGGATCAGGTGACCTCGGTATTATAAAGAAATATCAAAAGCCTCCTGTTCATGAAACTGCTTTTCCAAGGTGGTTTTGTCCTTGATGCCAGACCCTAACTAAGACAGAGTCAGCAGGTTGCAAGTCTCTACATAATTAGACATCATCTGATAGAGTGTTGAGAAGAGAAATACTTACAGATACTTTGTCATGTATTGATTTTATAATACATGTTTCAGTTGTAATGAATCAAAGAGTTTTCTGGGGTATGGGTTTCCCAGACTTGGGAGATCATCAAGTGTTTAAAGTTGCCGATGTTGTCAGTGGTAAAAATACATGATTATTTAATATGTCATTGATAGTGAACATTGCTTGGTGCCATATCTCTTCCCTTCACTCTAGGAGACCCTTCTCATTGTGACAATGATGCTAATATTGATTCATTTATGAAAAACAAAAATGACATGATCACCTCCTCTTCAATGAACATTTCTAGGAACTGGTTGGGGCACCTGGAAAATCAAAAATTGGCCTCAAATACTGACCACATGTGAGAAAGCAGGGCTGCTTTTCAGAGCAGATCTCTCCTCCATGCTCCATTTTTAGAAAGACGAGAAAGATGGAGAGAGTTTTTCAGGAGCAAGTTTGATCCCATTTTCTATGAATTAAATATTGTTTCTGAAGAGATATTCAAACAAAAGGCATGTAGAAAAATTTCAGAAATGCCAACAAACAGGCAAGACAACAGGATATTAAGTCTTAAGATTGTAGCCCTCTTCTTGATTTCAGCTAGCTCATTATTATTTCTGTCAATAGGCTACAAGTAAGATCAGATGAGTCTACCCTGGCTTCCTAGATGTTCAAGTAGAGTTTGAGAGCTTTAAGCATGGATAAGCTTACAGCTAAACATCTGAGTGAAACAAACTGTTTGGGAATGTGGCTACACAGATTAAGAGAGAAATTTAGTTCAAGAGAGATGACTACTTACAAAATGAAGAGGGGATCCTACTGATTAAAGAACCTTTCTGATTAAACATATCTTATTTCTGCTAGCCTTTCCTCTCTCAAAAATTCTCAAGAAGAGAAATAGCTTTCAGAGGTTCCTCTTTATATCCATTAGGTTTAGATACATCTGAGTTTTATATCCTGTTAGAAAGGATACGTAGAAAATTTGTGTTCACAGGATCAATGAAAAGTGACTCAACTATGCATTTCCACTCATTCTCATTATATTTTTGAATCCAGACTTCAAAAAATATGAATGAAATTTGGAGACAAATGTTCCAGTTGTGTTTCATTATTTATTTGTAAGGATCGGTTTAAGTTTCCATCATCATGACCTGCAGGTACCTCACAGAATATTATTTGGAGGTATCTAGTTGTCACACCTTGCTAGTGAGCTGATTCTTCAGCACTGTATTTTAGCAATGACAGGCATATGCTCAGGAAAACACATCTTGAGCAGAGTCTGGTGAATACCTATTAATTTATAAAGCAAACAGCTGCTATGTGGACATGAAATATAAACATGCAGCTGGAGTAAAATTAACATATTGAGAAGCAGAGATCTTGACATCTAATCCCTTTCACAAACTCAAAACAAGATCCACTTTACTGGTATGATCTATACTCCTTTTACGGAGTTTGAGCTTTTTGAGGATGTCCAATGAACTGCAGGGTTTTGTAGCTCATTTGAACAGAATATGTGAACGTATGGGACAAGCAGTTTGGCTGGTGGTCAGGATTTCCTTCCTGCTTTTTTTTTTTTTCCCCCTGACTGCATATCCCTGGAGTTCATTCCTCTTCCCGCTTTTTCATTCATCCATGGGCAAGGTCTGGACATAAAAGGGCAGGGCAGCTGTTGATATAACAAGCACTCTGACAGCAGATCTTTGAGTAAGGTGGTGAAAGAAGAAAGCTAGTGGATATTTTTAGAAAGCAAGATGTTAGGGAAAATGACCTCATGCCTGAAGTCTCAGTTTTATCATTTTCAGCTGTNAAAAAAAAAAAAAAAAAAAAAAAAAAAAAAAAAGGAAGAAATTAGTTTGCTAATTCTTTCCACTTCCTTATTTATCCCTCATCCTTTTTCCATACTGTCTCAAGAACTTTTATCAGGAGTTAGTTCAGCAAACTTTCCATTTCTGACCTGTCTCCTGTAGATCAATGACACGCAATTTCAGGTTAATTCATATAAGTCAGAGCCAATAAAAACAGGGTTAAGAATAGGTTTTAGAATTCACTCAGAATCTGTCTCATCCTGCTCCCATTTAAGCCCAAAGTATCTCTTCTAAACTTTTGTATTGCTCTGTTATCACTGATGTTCAAGCTAGAGCAGCTGAGGACTTCGAGGAGAGTATATGTAGGCTAATGCTCAGCTCTTCTGAAAATTCTCAAATAGGCCTAATCTACAGCTTATTGCAATCAATGGATAATCACTTTCTGATTGCATTGGTACTAGTACTAGTTTTACACTTATCCAAGGGCTTCAGTCTGTAACTATCCACTGTCATTATTTCTGCTATGGTAAAGCAAAGGAGGATGGCTCAGACCCACATGGCTGATCTGGCTACAAGAATTAGCCAGATCTGCGGTCCAGTCTCTCCTTGTCGCAGGAGAAAAGTACTTTAAGGAGGGAGATTTGTATTGATGAGTGGTTTTGGTTGGTTGATTCGTTGTTTTTTTTTTTTTTCATTGATTGGTTGGACTTTGTTTTTTGCTTCTTTATTTCCCAGAGCTTTACGACTCTGAGGTGTGATTGATTGTCACAAGTGTGATACAGTTAAATCCCCTGTACCCGGCAATTCACAGTGAAAGAGGTTTGCAGTATTATTATCACAGTGATGTGAGTTATCACAACATCACCATAGATACGCATACTGCCCTTTAGCCCATAGGAGAGGTGATAGTGCAAAAACCCAAATAAATGGAAAAAAATGAGGAGTACTTAAAAAAAAAAAAAAAAAAGAACAAGACATAAATTAATAGTTGGAATTCTCCAAGTTCCATGAAAACAGGCAGTTGAGCTAGTCATGGAAGTACTCATCACTTGGAAGTATATGGAATGTCTCAGCACTTGTCCAGTCTTAGAGAATTCAGGTAGGAGATATTATGAATGCTGACTTCCATGGCTGCATTTTTTGAACAGAAGAGAATACAGTCATGGTGCTGAAATCCATCCAGGATGAAGTTTGTCATTTCTGCAGTTCAATAAGATACTCTTTTTACAATGAAGAAGATGAAGACTTAGGACTTGCAGATCTTGGCTGAACTGCATACACCAAAAGGCTCAATTTTTTTTCATGGATTTGGTATCTGATAGCTGCTCAGAATAAGGGGGTTCCCATAAGAGGGATGTTACACAGGGTTTAAAGCTGTGAGTTTGCTAGAAGTACTTTCCCGTACAGCCCTAAATAGCTGTCTGGCGAGCTGATGTGAATTAGCAGAGCTGCTTCTCCACCCTGTAAACTACAGTTTGAGACATACGTGTGTAGAGCAAGGAAATGAAGACCATCACTTACCATCACAGGTCTGATTTATCTGTTTGACATTTCAGTAGTTTCTTGAGAAATGCGGGAGATAAACTTCCATTGCAGCTAAACTATTTACTGTTACCCAGGAACACATTTTTGAGATGAATACTAGTTGCACTAGTGCTTACAGAGGAATGCACGCTGTTTACCCTGGCCATATGTTCTTCTCTGGTTAAGTACGTTTGCCATGCAAAACTGGTTGGGTCTAATCAACAGTTTAGTGGTAAAACCGCTATGCATGCACTGACACTAGGAAAACCATGTTCTGCCTTTCACTGTACAAATACAGCTTTCATTGGCTTCCATGAGAGCCGTAAGTTTTATCCCTCTGATATAAAATATCCATCAGCTCTGTCCCTCAGAAAGTGCTTGAATGCTAACTGGTACATGTAATTATTTCAATGACTCTATTGACTTAAGTACAGGCTTGCGTATTTTGTTGAATTGAGACCTAAATTGTAAGCATGCTTATTTTATCTGGTCACTGTTTACTAAGCTCAAAAAAACACTTTATTTTAAAGGTCGAAGCGTCTAGCTGGTTGGTTTGAGTGCCTAGTGAGTGTGTGCACAAACATGCCAGAGAAAAGTGTGCTCAAGACAAGAAAAACTCTCTGGGCACATCAGGGAAAGGAAAGATGAAAAACTATATTTGCTAAACAGTATCTCTGCCATGAGCAGGACAGTTTGTGGAAGCTTACTGGCATGCTTCATACAGAAATACAGAATTTTAAGAATCAAATCTAGCACATAATAGAAATGCCCATTTATATGTTTCTTGAAAAATGAGGATGGGCTATTGCACTGCTAGGACAACACACTGATCTTCCTAGTCTCAAACAGTGCTTCTGGTGTGACACAGAGTCAACAAAACACCTTAATGTGTTCCTTCTGCAGGACATTCTCTACTTCATTTAGCTGGTTGTGACTCAAGGACTCCCTTTCCTCACATACAATCAACTTAACTGCATTCACAGGTATCTTCTGCCTTCTGAAAGGAGTCATTCACAGGTATCTTCTGCCTTCATGAAAATGGAGTCAAAAGGCTGAATGTGAGAGATGCCAACAGCACAGCAGAGTGAGAAGGCTTTGGCAAGCCCTAGGAGTAGTGCTTTTTGTTGGACTTTTAATAGCTCATCCAGCTACAAACCCTCTGTGTGATGGAAGCCTCATCCCTGCAGTTAGAAATCATAGTCTATATGTCCACGTGGCTGATAACTCAGCTCTGTTTTGCCTTCATTATCTGAAAGGTCTCCCTTCTTACATCATCCTCCAAGCCCTGGGGACATATGTAAATCTTTCTGAGAATAAACTGTTTGTCCTTGCCTATACAAGAGAGAAACAGAGCACATGCCTTTTTCCTCCTCTCTATTTATTTTGCACGTCCTGGTCTCAGCTGTGAGTTGTCCATACCCTCAGAACAATGCACATAACTGGGAGCACAGCTTGAATCTCAGATGTCCCCAGAAAGGCTAACTTTTGCTGAATGTTTGTGCACAAATTGGAAAGGAATGACGTTCTCTTTTCCACATATCCTGTTCCTAAAAGCTTTTAATCTTTTTATATATAGGCTGAAAGATGTTGAAACTGAAGTCAGTAACACAAACATCAGTGCTCAGAGTTTTTGCGTGGACTTCATTAGCTGAGTATGTTACCAGGAAATCAGCGTATTAACTGTAATGTGGGGGCTGCTTAAAGTTTGGAGAAGGCTCCAAACTCCCCACTTTTCATAGGGCCAAGCACAGGAGGTAGGAGATGATCCGGAAGTTAATCAGTACTACTTTTGGAGTTAGAGAGGTTACTGAAATGATTATCTTTGCTAAATCATAGAGTCAAAGGATATTCAAACCATTCATTTACCTGATGGGACTGTTACCTGATGCTTGCAAGGAGATCAGTTTTTAATTGACCAAAATGGCTCCCAGATAGTCCTACAACTTAATTGATTAATATTAGTGACCTGTGGAAAGCTCCTTTGAGAGGAACTATTAAGTACCTGTGCAAAGTATGAACAATCTTGGCATGTTCTAATATATTAAATATTGATATGGGTTGCAAAATAATGAGTGACACTCACTATATCACAGGGAACATGTCATTTTTTTCAGACTCAGCAGTCCTTTCTCTCTCTTGTGGATTTATGAGTTATTTTTAATATACTAATTCCAGCTAAAAGCGTAAGTCTGATTGCCAGCTATAATCCACACTTCATCCCTGCATGTCTAGTGGTGCTAAATGCTTTGAGTTGGGCTAGGGTGAAGGTATTCAGAAACACTCCTGTGTGCTCCCCTGGGAAACACTCAAGGAAGGGAAGAGGTTTTCTGCTCAGGGAACAGCTGCTTTGAGGCTGCTCTTTGCTATGGCCCTCCAAGCAAGCAAATAAATAGATAGATAGATAGATAGATAGATAGATAAATAAATAAATAAATAAATGCTTCACCAGACCACTTAACAGCCTGCGACTCATCAGAGCTATGGGGAAAAAGTCAAATCCTAGAGAGTCATGTCATTTTATTAAGCCCCACTTTGGGTTGTATTTTGGAGTCCACGTGCTTTAAATATAAACTCACTTTGCACTTTTGGATTCAGCATTTTCATGCCTCTTAAAAAGCCATGTTAATATCCCCTGCACAAGACTGTACCGTTTACCAAAACCTTCAGTGCTATTTTGAAATAGATACGAAAAGAATCCCTCAAAGAAGGTTTCTTAAACTATGTAAGTTGAGCTTTTTCAGTATTTTGCATATAAAAAGCATTTTTTTTTCTCAGTGTTCTAGTGAAGTCTAGTCTGACCACGAAAAAAAAAAGAGTGATTAAGCTAGACTATATTTTTCTATCTGATCTTTAAGTAATTCAGAAGATGGTATTAGCTTTTTTGCTACATTTACTGAGTGGTGAAGTCTTTGCTGAGTAGTGAAAGCAAGCAGGGCAGGTAATTTATGTAAAGCAGAGATAAAGGTGCAAAAGGGTTAAAGGAAAGAGAGAAAGATATGCTTGGTCCTGCAGAGTTTAGCAGCCATAGGTAGAGTGATTTTCTCTCACAAACACATAGCAGGTGATAATTTAGAAATACTGTTAGAAATGATCCATCTCAGATCTCCATTTCCAGGTTGTCTTGAGCTTTAAATTCTTTAATTCCAACTGATATGTCTTGTGATTTTTTCCTCAGCAACTGAGGAAATAAAATTAATTGACTACAGGGATGTATGTAGGAAGACATAGAGAGTATCCTATATTTCAATTATGCAGCTAGAGCTTTAAGAGTGTTTTAATAGAAATGCTTTTCAATAAGCATTTAAGAAACCTCCTCTGAAGGAAATGTGTGTGCCTATCTAACCGAGGAGAATGGCACAGAGTACTTTCTATAACAAAAATATTGTGCCTGACCTGCAGTGTTGCCTTGCTTGGGCTAACCAGGCGTAACTCAAGCCCCATTGACCTTGACTGCAATTTTTTTCTCTGCTTTAAGAGCAGTACCCTCATCGTTGGCTGAAGAAATGGTCCTTGTGCTGTAAGATATAGCGTCCTCCTGAGGGAGGTTCCTCTGTGATGATGATTTGCTATGGCTGGTTGACTGTGCAGCCAAGGGAGGGTGGAGGTGAATAAAAGTAAAGGCAGGAAGGGTAGCAAGGAAAACACAGGCATGGAGGGAAGTGGAGAAGGTTTTGAGGGCACAGATAGTGGTTGTTTTGAGGACACAGACAGTGACTGTTTTGAAGGCACAGGTAGTGTTAGGGTATCTTAGGAAAGTGAAGTAAAAAAAGGATGCCTGAGCCACATTTTCAGGTGGACTTGTGAGTTCAGTGGTCTCTTTTTTTCAAATGCTCATATTGCTGGATCTCTAAAGGCTTGTGACCCTTTAGAATATATACAGCCTGAGCACTTTCCACAAACCAAGCTCCAAAAATCCTGAGATGTCCCTTTTTCATCTTTTTGCTTTCTTCTCTCCCCCCACCAACAGCAAAGTCATTGGTTATTTTGACAAATTGTCTATCTGTACTGGAATTATCTAGCAAATGGCTAAAACATTCTCAGAAATATAATTTTCTCACGTTCAGTGATGACTGCATAGGGGTTGGTTTTCCCCAGCTTATTATTATTCCCCAGCTTGGTCTTTTCATTATTGGCCAGATCTGCAGAGTGACTGCAGTTGATCTTTATTTCTTTGCACAATGGATGAATCTCATCACACAACCATGAAGCAAACAAGTCTAGGTCAATAAGCTGGGTTTATTTTTAGCCTCCTGCAAGCTGCCACCTCCTGCTGTTTGGCTTCTCTCTCCAAGTAGTTGGGAGATGCTGTCTTCATCTCTTATACTTCATCGTTCTGCCCAGTGATTATGTATCTTCTGTTCTGGACTTGGTGTTTGCTCTCCAAGTAAGGACCCAAGATAAGATATGATAACTTGAAGCCTCTGGCTGCATGGAGTCACACCCAAACTGGTGGCCACCTATTCAATCCTGTTTCATACGTGTCGTTCCTGTAAAAGGACAAAGCATGAGTGTCCTGGCCCACATCAAGAAGTGCAAAGACAACATGTCACGTAGCAATGGAAATGTCAGATTAGACCAGTGCTCATCCAGCCAAATGTCCTCTCTCCAATCAGTGAATCCAGAACAAGAAAGTGCAAGATGAGGGCAAAAGCATCTAGAGCTGCTTGCTTGGAAATTGCATGAGCTAACAAGAATTACTGACTACTGAGACAGAGCTGGGCTGCCTATGTATAAGGATCCGAAACAGACTTTCTTCTCTGAATTGTTCTTTTATTTCTGGAATCCACATAGGCTTTTAACATGTAATGTTAATGTAGGATTTCCCTTCATGTTTCATTAATTACTATCTAACATGTTTCATTAATCATTAATTACTATCTGCCTTTTTTTTCTCTTTCTTTCTTTTTTTTTTTTGTTTTTTTGTTTTGATCTTGCTATATTTGATATGCGTTAATTCTTGGATAAGAAGAGATTATGAAAAAAATATTTCCTGTTCGTTTTCTCTGTGATACTTTTTGATTTTATAGATATGAACCATATTATTCCTCAGCCTTGAAGGCTGAAGAGGAATTGCACAAGTTCACTCCAAATTAAATGTACTTAAAAAATATATTTGCTGTTGCTACTAGTAATTTTTTGACTGAGGCCTGAGAAATGTCAACAAGCATCTACTTCAGTGGTTCCTTAATGTTACTTCAGAAGCTAGCTCTATTTCCAGCACTTAGACCTTGGGTTTCATTTAAATTCTTTCTTTCAAAATAAGTATGAAAATGTATGATGATGCCTTAAAGAACAAAAGCATGGAAAATCTGTTCTTTGGAGAATATTTGTAGGGAAAGTCAGGAGACTAGCATTTCTCTGAGTTAATGCACTGATTTCTGGCAGCAGCTGCTTTGAAGCCATTAGATGCTAGAGTTAATAATTCTTGATATTTTTATCATCAGTCAGTTCCAGTATTGATAATACTGGATAATATCAATACTACTCACGGTAGATTTATTTATAGCTGTGTTCCCTGAAGCAGTATAAATCGTGCTGGTGTGCCCTGTGATGACTTTGAAGTATCGATATAGTATCAGGGAATTATTTATTACACTCACAGGCTACGATAAAAGAACGTTATCAGGGTTGCAAAGCAGAGCACTCCGGTTTTGGGAAGCACCAGGAATGAGAATGTCTGAGCAGTGTCTAGCTGATCCCATCAAACATGTGCGCAGCCACTGACTTTCAAGTACTGTTTTTTCAGACATTAGAGGAGCACCTCATACTGCCCCTTCCAGAGAGGTACAAGGGTTGTGTGTTGTAGGTTACATCCTAAACCATTAGCTCTTGGAACTGGTTGTGTCTGAGGCAGGACTAAGTAGATATAGACTGTTCTACTTACAAACTGCCTGGTCTGAGCTTTTTATAAAAATAGGCAACCTGCATCAGTGATAAAGTATTCTCTGCAAGCTTTTTTTAACACTGATACTAAGTCCTTAGTCAAGCTTCTCTTCTCAGCTGTGGAAATCTGCACACATAAGAATTTTTGTATTCTTATGTTATTATATTATGAAGATTTACACCTTCAAGTTAAAAGTTGCAAAAAAAGACACTGCACAAAACAGGAAAAACAAGACAGTCTCTTCTCATGAGCTGATCCTCTGATATCATAATAAAACTTACGGTGTGTCCTTCGTATCACCTGTGGCTTGTAGGTGCTGCTGGATGATGAGCAATAATAATTTCCAAAGAAATGGGGTTAGCTTGTGAGATAGGATAACATTTGTTAGAAGAAGATGTGGTTTGTCTTATAAGTGAAGGTGTGACTGGGACAACAGAGTGTTAAATCAGTGCTTGTGTTGCACATAGAAAACTGCTTTTTCTCAGTTAAGATGAAACTGCCTGGAAAACAGAAAAATGGGTGTGTTTCCAGAAGAATCTTGGTTTTGATGAACTGGTATTTCCTGACCAACAATGCAGCTGCATCAAAATATTCCGTACAAGCTTCATTAAAAATAAATAAATAATAAAATAAAATAAAATAAAATAAAATAAAATAAAATAAAATAAAATAATAAAAAAAGAACCTTGGGAGAACCTAATTTATCCTTCTATGTTGTCTTTCAAAACAATGAGGCCTGGAAGAAATCAGTTGTGGCTATATATGAGAAACAGATTTGCTTGCTGAAATAAATGACAGCAGCTTGGATGACAATGGAGGAAGTTTCACAGCATTTGTTATGAAACAGACTTGCCTGAGTCTTCCAGAGATTGGACAAATCAGTGTTTATTTAGGTTTTATTGGGACAGTGATGCTGTCTTCCTGAAACATCAGTGCTGTGCTTCATTAATTGAGATCATTTTCTGACCCTTCAGAGGGATGTCAGACATGGTCAAAAAAAAAAAAAAAAAAAAAAAAAAAAAAAAAAAAAAAAAAAAAAAAAAAAACCAAACAACTGAAAGTGCCTCGCATTAGGAAATTGCTTATTCCTATTACTTACCACAATGTCAAAAAAGAGAGCAGAGGTTGCAAGGCCAAGCCCTGTGGCAGGACACAGCTGGAACAGTTAATGCTGGTGGCTCCTTGGTCATGCAGCTGTGGTGCTATGAGCATCCCTGCTCCTCCAGTCCTCCACCAAACCCAACCCAGTTACCAACCTTGGATGCTGAGGCTCATTTTATCCCCTCAGAGCCTGGCTTATTAATCCGTTGGGAAGCCCAGGATTTCAGCCTTCATTAGTCACCACTGACTTGGATCTGATGCATGGCGGGGGGGGAGGAAAGAGAGAGAGAGAGAGAAAAAAAAAAAAAAACATTTTAAGAAGGAATTACTCTATTCCTGTAGGTGCACTTTTTGTGCTCTAGAGGGAACTGCTTGCAATAGGATATTTTCCTCAGTGTGTTTTTTTTGCCCACCACCCAAGTCTGGGATGGTAGAAGGAGAAGTACTGAATTCCCTACGTGTTTTCTAAAAGCCTAAGGAAGCTTGCTGGTGTTGGATGTCCATTTATTTACTAAATTCTAGTAAACAAAATTATCCTTATCAAGAACTATGTAAAGTTTCTATATATATATAAAAAAAGAGGTCTATAAATACGTGCCTCTTACTTTGTTTTTGCCCAGAACATTACACACAGAAGAAGATTTTTGAGATTAAGAAATCTGAAGACCTCTGTATTCTTGAAATACGTATCTGCTAGGACATCATTGTTTTCATTCTGATTCCTCTGTGATTCTATCTCACATTTTACCCACAGAGTTCACTCACTTATCTCTGATTGAGTTATAGTGGGCACTTGCTTGATTTGAAACTAAGCAGGGAATGGAATAGGCAACCATTAAAAAAAAAAGAAAGAAAAAAAAATAGATTTGTCTTTCTTGAAGCCACTGCCCTTGGACAAGGATGGAAATTCAGAATAACTCAGTACTTAACTGTCAAAGTCAGTGTGAACTGAATGAAATAATCTATCGGTGCTGAAGTTCTTGCCATAATGTCTTCTGGATGTAGAAATAGAACTGTAGGAGGCATTGCACTAAATTTGGGGGTTATTATATTCATTCTCAGGTTTGAACAATCTTGCTTTTCAAATGCAAGTGATATCTGAAGTGCATTTCTATTCTGTACAAAATGAGACCCCAAATAAAAGAGACGAGTGTTTATTCTCCTCTCATAGACCTTGAGAGAGAGAAGGAAAATAATAGCCATTTGCTGCCTTTTACTCCTTAGGGTGTAAATGAAGTTTTTTTTTTCTTTTTCTTCTCTCTTTTTTCTTTTTTTTTTTTTTGAGTATAGTATAACTTATGACCTTCGAGGGGTCAAAAGTGGATTTTAGCTGGTCTTCAGAGAAAACTGTGTTTCTATTTCTATATGTGTCAATGATTATTCCCTCAAATATGTGGGGGTATACGTACTGAAATTCAGGCTTACCAAATTCCTGTGTCACGAATCATAAAGCGGTGAGAGCTGGAAGGGACCTTTGCAACTTCCTTGTGCAAACAATCCTCTTCTCAATGCAAGTGCAGCTAGATCAGGTGTTTCCATACCATACTCTAGTCAGATGAATTTTAAACATCTTTGAGAGAAGAGATCCCACAGGCTCCTCTGAGATCTTGTTCTAATTGTTAACCAACTTGGGGAGAAAAAAATCCTAAGATCTGTGAATTTCATGGAAAGCAGCTTTCATCTCTTGCCTCTTCCGCTTTCACTGTGCCCCTCTGAATACAACCTGTCTTCATCCTCTCCTTCCATTAGGTTGTTGAGGACATCAGTAAGAGGCCTGGTAGCCTTCTTAGCTGAAGCCTGCTTTGAAAATCATTTTTAAAAATCATGAAAATCTCAGAAAGAACTATGAGTTTAAAGGCTTTGATATTTGGGGGTTTGAGTGGGAGGAGACCAAGCATGCATGCTTTCCTGCACAACCATGAAGGCTACTGTTCTTCTATGTTATAAATTTTCTTGTTTTAGTGAAGTCATGTTTTTCTCATTTTCACTTTTTAGAGAGAGCAGTAGATAAAAAAAGTTCAGAAGAAAGGAGAGAACTGGCAAAACAACAAACAGAATTTGGATTGCAAGTGTTTTTGCAGGCACCTAAAAGTGCTTCAAGGCACATTATTGACTCAGGGCTAGTGGAACAGAGAGGATGCAGCTTCTCCCAGAGAAAAAGACCAACCCACAAACCCAAACAAACAGCGTTGGCTGGTGATTCAGAAACAAGCGTCTTCCAGCAGCACTGAAATGGTATAGCATTTCTTTATACACACAACTGTGTGTATACACACAGTTAGACTGGCAAAATAAGTTAACTCAGCATTTGGGCTCCTACAAGCCTTACATCTGAGAAACACTGAGTTTTTACAGTTATAGTTTGGGTATGGTTCTATTTGGTGATTCCCTCAACAATCTAGTTTTTGAAATCATAAGGGGAAAATTTCATCTTTCATGTAAATAAATGTTTCAAGAAGCAAAGATATAACAAAAGCAGCAGTGGTTTACTGGAAAATATCAGTCAAAATTTGTTAGTAAGAAGGCAAAGACAAAACAAGCAAAGAAAAGATGAAAAAATCTTTTGTGATATAGAAGCACTGAAAAGAAATGAGACTACAGAAAGCAAAGGTATTGTGGAAATAGGAGTGAGGAGCAGCACAAATGGTGGCTGGAAATCTAAAGGACTTTAGAAATATGGGGGGGGCAATTCTAGGAAAATCTTTATAAACAGTAAGAACATTTCAGAAGTGGCTTCTCTGGTAAACGGGAAGCCAGAGAAAGCCTGGGTAGAGAGGGTGATTCTTACTCTTTTTATTAGATATGATACGAGAAAGGAAAAAGGAGAAAGGAAAGTAAAATAGTACTGAATAAAAATACTTCAGAAAATAAAGCAATTGAGTCATAGCCCAATGCCTCACATATTTCACTTGCCTCTCTGTAGAACTTGAGTGCGCCTGTTACATGTGAAATGAAAAAGGAACAAGACCTTGTGACCTTTTATACTGGTTCTTTTAAGCAATTCTGAAGAGCCTAAAAGACATGGTGTTATTATTGTGGTGGCTTATTGTTGTCTTTTTACGAAAAGCAGTTGTAAATAGGGGTAGGCACAAACAAGCATACCAAAACCACTGAGAGGTCAGAGTCTTAGTCGTAATAGCAGCATCTTAAAAAATAAAACTTTATGTGCTTAGAGCAATACTCCTATATCCTACTTGAGCTGATTCTGCTGCAAGATAAATCTTTAAATGTGACTTTGCTTATCAATCATCTGTGTTTATAAGACACAAATTAATTTAATGACATTGTTCTGCATTCCTATAAATGGGTAAAAGCATCTGTCAGCAACAACTTAGCATTAACTACTTTTTGATTAGTGTAATAAGCATTTTTAGATGGTATATTGATTTCTCAAGTGAAGAATTAATTCTATATCTTCTATTTGAAATATCTTTTAATTAATGTGATGCTGCTTTATCATCCATCTTCATTATTAAGAAGCAGTTCACGTTGCTCAGTCAAGTTGTGCGCGAATAAGTCAGGAAGAGAGATCATTTAAAGAGGAATGAGAGCTTAATAAAGATATCCTTCATTTAGAAAAAGACAGCTAAGCCTGCTTAATTGGCTTAGTATTCAGGGATACACTGAGGACTGAAGGACAAATGCCAAGCTCCTCCCTTCCTCACTGAGAACACCTGCTATCTCCATGGCCATGTGTCCATGGCACTTCACTATCTGATCTTCAGTAGCACCACAGAAAGGGTTTTCCCCCCATAAAAGCCCAGAGAACCTTTCAGATTCCTCAGATTCCTCACAGTATAGAGACCTGAGTGTCCTCCACCAGTAGTGCAGGTAGAACAAAGACGTAAGAGACAAAATCTCATGCAAATAAGAAGGAAATAAAACCAAAACAAGAGAAAGATCATAAATATATTGAGCATGACCCTAAATACTAACACAGTTAGCTCAAGTACTCTCAGCATCTGAAGTTGCCATCCAACTGTAGTATCTCTTGTGCAGAGCAGCATGTCTGGAGTGAAGGACACGCTCCTCTGCATCCTCTGCAGGCAGGGATTATATCCTGCATAGCAAATTCATTAGTGCACTTTGCTAAGGAGATGCATGTCATGCTAACAACATAGCTTTCGCTGACCTGAATCAAATATATCCTTAATGCCAAAGAGGATTTGGATTACACTTTCCTGAGGAAACACAGTTAGTTATTCATACTGAGACATGTTGCCAGGATCCTTTTCTGTTGCATCCTATGCCTGTTAATGAATAAAGCAGCCAGTCTGACCTGCTTATCTTTAATATTCAGGTCTCATAATATGTCTTAGTCCTTATAGAAAAGCTGAAATATTAATCCAGGCATGCTGACAGCTTTATCTGAAAGGGTCTTATATGCCATTGAGCCTTACTCTTGTCTGTGCCTACACTGCCAGCTCTGTGCTTGGGTGCCCTCCACCATTTTTACTGATTCTGGTACAAACCATGTCCAGTAGAAAGAAGCATTTTTCAGATAAAGTATATGAGTGTCTTTTCTGGACTTGAGGCCACGACCTCCTCCAGATTTCTGCTCAGGAACATGTGGAGCATGTGCATGTGAGCGGGTGTGCCTGTGGTGGGAAGGATGGGATTTACTAAATGATGTGGTGTTAAAACAGCACCTGAGGGTGTCTTCAGTTTCTGTTCAGGGAGATAATCTAAAAATCGCTTTTTCTCCTCTTTCTTCCCCTCTTCCCTCCCTCCCTTTCCTTCTCCTATTTACTGTCAAGGAAGGGCCACCTCCGAAGCGTCGATCCAGCAAGGCCTAGAGCCAACACAGACGGATCTCAACAGCAGTTACAACAACAGTAAGTGAATTTACAATCAAGGGACTTCTTGAAAAGATGCTGTTTTGTGTACATGGAATGTGCAAGAACCCTGCTGAGGACTTTGGAGGAGGGAGGTGGTGTGTTCCTCACCCCTACAAATTTTTGTGCATTATGGTAAACCCCTTTTATGGCAAGCCCTAAATACAGCCAGCTTTTAATGAATAATGCAGTGAGGTGATGCATAAGAGTGGGCACCAGGGCATCATATCAGCAAAGCAGTCTGCAAGAGCTGGATGCTGCTTCGAGATAAATGGGCGCTAAGAAAGATCAAGCTGAGTGGAAAGCAGGGGCTGAAAAGCCAAGCTCAGAGAGGGCTCCCATTAAATAGTTGTTTGCCCAGCGCTTGGCATGCTGGAGTGAAGAGCCACCAGTTTCAGATGGATGTAGGAGCAAAGTCAACATGACAAATCTGTCAGGGGCTGGGAGAGCAGATGCTGTGTCTGGTGCTAGTTCCAGACTGACCACCAGAACTAAATAATTTCTAGCATCTTGATGGTCTGTTTTCTGCAGCTGTGTTGTCCTCAGCATAGTTCTAACATTTTCCATGTATCTGCTAAACCTGTATCTGTATCACTGTATGATGATATAGCTTGCTATGAATGTATTAGAACATGTTTATTAAATTTTTGCTCACAGACTGTAATTGTAAAAATATTACCATGAACCATGCAGAGGTCTAACTCTGTTCTGCAGTGAACAGTGGAAAAAATAGAGCACAAACCAACAGCTCACTTTTTTGTGACTCTCAAGCCGAGGACTGGTTGTTTTCTTCTTGCCCTACTTAATTGCCTTTTATAGGCTTGAGTGAGTCATACTGGGTTTTTCCCCCTTTTAGTTTTTCTTAAGTCCCGTAGTTCGTGCAGCCTGATAGTTGCCTCTGTAAACTATTGCTTGGAAGTGTTGATATCTTGGGCAGTGCATCAAACCAGATGTTTAAGCAGCTGTTGCCCCAGTCCTGTGAACGGTTTCATATGCCAGCAAATGCAGGGATATAGGCCTTGAGATCAGTGGGACAACTCATTTGTGAAACTACTGCATGCATTTGGGGGATTTGAACCCGTATCCATGCCAGATGGAAATAGATTTTAAAATTAAACAGTGTCACCTGAAGATACGATGCTGAGCACTTCAGGAGTAGAGATTGGTGCTTAGCTTGCCATAGGATGCGTCTAACAATCAGTGAGGAGCTCTGATAGCACATAGTTTATATATTAGAGGGTCCTGGATTAAAAAAACAGTAACAGAAAACTAAATAACATTTAACTTTGTAGACTCCTCTTTTGCTCCAGAGTTTGAGCTGGAAAACAATTCTTTTGGTATTAAATTAAAGTCTAATTTGATATATTATCATGTCTTCCTTTTACATTTTATAGCCTTAAATCCTATACCATCCTGCTTGTCTAAAACTGCACTTGGTTAAGGATTATTTCTTCTCTTCTTCGTATTGTTACAGCAGTCAAAAAAAAAGAAGGGGGGAAGGAGCATTGTGATTAGATCTGAAAGCCTCCTTGAATAATGGTTGATTTGGTTGTATCTGATATGTTTCTTTACCAGAAATCAAAACTGACCGAGCTTAATATTTGTGAAATTTAACTGATAATATCAAGTAAGTGAACTATCAGGCAAAGTTATTAACAATCTCTGATAGTTTCATCTCTTGTCTGTTTTTCATAACCTGCCCCTGTTGGGTGGAGAGTGCATCTGCATAACTCAACGGACATGAAATACTTGCAGATTTTAGGATGCTATTATTATTGATGCTGTTATTATTACTATTATCATCATTAAGCATGTCCTCTATGGGGGCCACAGTGAATGAGTAAGACTTGTACAAACAATCAGGAAGAGAGGATCTGCTTAAATAAACAGACCTAAGGCCAAGGCAATGGAGAGGTTTTGAAACCTGTTTCGTGGACGAGCAGTGGAGCGTTTCCCTCTGAGAGTGGGGCAACACTGAAATAGAGGATGTGCAATCCTCATCCTTGAAAATATTTATTAACTTCATCGAACAAATCTCTGAACAACCTAATCTAACTTGAAAGTCAAACTTTGTGTGCACAGGGCCCTTTTAACCTGTATTGTTCTATGCTTCTAGTTCTAGGCAAAATCGTGTCTGTTTAGGTTAAATTCCATGATACTTGGTCTAGCACTTGAGCTGCAGAAAATCTCTTCCGTCTTTGGAAATAGGCTCTTTCCTCCAAAGTTCCCCAGTGGTTATGGTCTTTTACGACCTTCAGTGGAGAGGAATGTGGTGGGCAGTTTTGCATTAAATTAATATCAAGTGTTCTGTATTCACAGAGGAGGTAACATTCAAGGAAAGGAGAAGGTAAGCTGATGATGTTAGGCAGGCAAAGACATCCTGCTCTCCACAGCACTGATTTTGAGCAAGGCTCTTGCAAACTTTCTCAAGGGCAGGGGGACAAAACTGTTCTTTCCTAGAGATCCTGGGGCTTGGAGCTGGAGGCAGCTCATTCTGACAGTGTGGTGCCTGTTGGGAAGCTAAACTGGACAGGTCAGGCTGTGGGGCTGTCAATCCAGTAAAGTTCACACCACCATTCAGAAAGGAAGCAGACATTCTCTGGGGGCTAAATACCAGCAGTTCTGATGTGATATTGTGCTGAAACCCTGGGCTCTTTCAGTGGGGGAAAAGTATTGTGACCCGACTGGGATGCATTGTAATATCACGCCTATTGCTCTCTCATTGCGTGCTTCTGTGTCCTCGGATCCCATTTGGTTTGATGGACATCAGATTTTTTTCCTCTGAATGTCTTTTTTTAAATCTTTCCTTTTTTGTACTGATGGGAATCTAATCTGAGAACTCATTATAGATTCCTGCTGTGCCTGCTGAACTCCTAACTATTACCTGAGGCAGGGACTGAAGGAAGAGGTAAGAGCAGATACTCTGATAAACGGGAAGAAAGAAAGAAAGAAAGAAAGAAAGAAAGAAAGAAAGAAAGAAAGAAAGAAAGAAAGAAAGAAAGAAAGAAAGAAAGAAAGAAAGAAAGAAAG
>VZSG01000055.1:1232623-1244159 GCA_013398315.1 Nothoprocta pentlandii
AAATAAAATAAAATAAAATAAAATAAAATAAAATAAAATAAAATAAAATAAAATAAAATAAAATAAAATAAAATAAAATAAAATAAAAAGCTGTGGGAACTGATAGGTATAGATGCTTTAAGGATCACAAATAAAGTATCTACATCCTCATACAGAGAGTCACATTATGCAGACTTGCTGCTCACTGAAGGGAGAAGTGACCCAGAGGAGAGGAAATATTCCTATTATCCCTTATTCCATGCACTCAGAGAGGAGAAAACACCAAAGATGTTGAATGAGAAGGGGCAAAAACCAAGAGTGGTTGTGTGGGTTGTTTCAGAGATACCTCTCACACAGGTACAGACAGCCTTGAATGGTCACTCTTATTCTAAAAAAGCAAATCAAGATGAAGTACCTTATTGGTAAAATTACCACAGACTAAGCAAATATACACTTGTTATTGTTATTAATAATGAGATTTTCTGTCATGTCCTTTACTTAACGTGCATAACCTGTGACTTCTCAACACCTGGTGAAATCTTTGCAGCAGTGACGGTTGTAGGGGCTCTGGGACAGGAACTTAAGCTGACCCCGGTTTTGCCTTCCAAAGTATTTGGAACTGCCTCTGTGGTTCAGAGCAGCACGACACACGAGAGGATTTTTTACTTTTTTTCTATTTTTAAGTGTATGGTTGTCATCACATCACTTTCCTGAGTTACAAAATTAGCTTCTAGCCTCTCATTTGCAGTTGGAAAATTTTATTTCTCTATGGTAGAGCTAAATAATGATTGTAATTATCTCTCTTTAGGTTAAAGCGTATACCAGAAAGCATCTTGTCCATTTTGTAGTGGAAGAAGCCATAAGGAAGCTTTTTGCTTTCATTGTAGTGTCTTCACAGGAAGTTTATACTTACATAAGGAAGAAAAAAATTACTTAAAATGTTGAGATTATTGAGTTGAAAATGAGTTTATGTCTAATTCTTTTCCTTCTCTAGCTGCTTCAGTCTCATGCACTAGGCAGGTGGAGTGCACTTAAACTTGGCTTGAATGTGATGGTTTTCAGAAGAACAGATGAGAGGAATAAGGTTGATCTGGAAGGTAGGAGGGTGGAGATGATCAGATAACTACTTGCAAGCTAGGAGTTGATTTTCTGCTCAGATATATATTTTTTTTTTCAAAGAATTTAGCTCAGCTCCCTGGAAAGGTGCAACTCAGCTTTAGCTATCACTCCTGAATCTTAACTGCAAAGGGCATGAAAACAAATTCTTTCTCAGATGTGTGCAGGGAGTAGGCAGAATTTGTCTAAACAGCACATAGCCTGTGTCCAGTGGGCAATGCATGCTGAACAGTACTGAAAACAACCTACGGAATTTAATAGTTTCAGAAATAGAGTGTCCTATTTGGTGAAATAGGACAGAAGAGGATGTGCAACTCTTTATAGAGACAAAGATTGTACCTAAGGGAGAGAAAACTCCTTTTTCTCCCTTTCCTCTCTTCCATGGTTCCCTTGAGTTGTTCACAGCTGGGTGTTGTGGATTGCTCTTTGCTTGTGCAAAATCTTGTTGTGCTGCTGCAGTTAGTGTGAGCTATCCTGGGATTTTTGTTATTAGTGTTGATAGGATTTTGAAGGAGAAAACTGCTCCAAGAAAAATGCAAATAGGCTGTTTGGGCTAAAATGTCTTGCTGAGGATCTTTTACCTTGCTACTCTTGATATATCCCTAGCAGGGATAAAGAGGATAGCTCTTCATTTTGTCTTGTTTAGCAGTTTAGCCCCAGACTACATGTATTCCTTGCTGTCACAAGGTGACTCCCTTCATCTTCCTGATGAATTCTCTCAACTCCCACTTTTTCCACTTTCCTGACCCCTCTCTGCAGCTCTCCCATTCACGCAGTTGCAGGAACTGACTTAAAAACAGTTCATCCTCCTCTTGCCAGGGTAGTTTCCAGCTGGATCAGCAGATCTGTGGTAGAATGAAGGGACCTTATTTGCACCACTGCTCAGGGAAGAAGTGAAACTTCAGTTCCCATATTAGACATGGGGAAATCCAGACCAGAGAAGCGTTACCAAAGCAATGAGTGAAGATAAGGTCTTCTATTAATCATCAGTCTAGCTGCAAGATGAAACCCCATACGAAACTATTGCTAGTTCTGCTGCCCACAAATGGATAGGTTTGGTTGTGGTATTGGGACTGATCCTAGTCTTCATTGACAGGGAAAATTTACTGCTTACTGGGAGAATAGGAGGACTATAGTCTAGGTTATGGCTACCGGGAAAAGTGAACACAGACAACCCAGGGTACAGTTTTTTTAAAGAGCATAAAGCTCCTGAATTTAAATTAAGTGCACTGTACTCTCTCACCCTGTCACCACTATGAGGGAGTTCTCATTTCAAATAAGTGGAGGAGCCTCGTTTGCCAGGTTTCTATCATGCCTTAAGCCTATTGGTACGAGGTAAAGAGTCAAGCCCCTTTTTCCATCCTCTTTCCCATCAATGAACACTGGTTTCTGTTTTGTCTGCAAAAAAACTCCCACCTCTCTCCTTGCTAATCCCGTTCATGTTGAGTTTCATTTCTCTCCCTGTCACAGAAGGTTACCAGCATGTTCATGCCCAGCAGGCATCAGTTTGCATCTGTTCCTAAACTCAGAGCACATAGCTGCGCCCTCAATTTCCATTCTTTGGAAACCTGTATGTAACCTGATTAAAATAGACTGCAAACAGATGCTTGTTGATAAAAGGGTCCCGTTTGCTCGGACTAATTACAATTTGTGCTGTGAGGGCTGTGAGGGAGACACTCAGTGTCTAATGAGTAATCTTTGCAAGGACTCGGTGACTCTGCCTGACTTGAGGCTTTGATAGCCTTGATAGACCTGTAGTTTTGAACAGTGAAAGCTTGGGGTTCAAAGCTCACTCCTTAGCAGGAGAAAAGGATATCTGTCTTTGAGAGTTTGTAAGGATAGATAGAGTTAGCTGTGTTAGCTGCTGCAATGGGAAATGAGTCCTATGGCTCCTGGAGCCCTCGGCAAATGCCCAGGAAAATGTGGGCTCTCTCGTACATGAAAACGCTTATTTAGCAGAGAGTTTTCAAAGGAACTTTACATTTTCTTTCTTTAGTACCATTCCTATCTCAGTGATGATGAAGGGTCATTTAAGCCAGAAGGAGACAAAATATCAAGATTCTTTGCAAACTACCAAGTTAAAATAAAATCTTGCCTAGACATTTTTGATGCTATCATTGCTTCTTTCAGCTACTCCAAGGTGAGAATCCAAATTTCAACTAAAACAGAGCTTTCCATTTGTCTACATTGCCTGCTCCAAAGTTCCAAGATACACGAGCAGGTCTGCAGAGCTCCTAGCTTTTAATTAGCAGACTATGGTGAGGACATTCGGTCCTTTGATGTGGAAAGGAGAAGCTGGAGGACTGGATTTGTTTGTGTCTGTGGTTAGGCAGGAATGCTAAAAATAGCCCCCCAAACCTCCTCTTTCCATCACTGAAGTCCCCTGGCATGGCACGGTGTAATGCAGCCATCCTCACGTACCCACCAGAGCTTGTGGCATGTGGTGGTAGATGCCCCTGACTGTGGTAGGATCGTCAGAGGGGACGGCGTGTGTGGTGTCGCTTGGGAACAGGCTCTGAAAACACCCAATAACAATAAATTTGTTTTGTTTTGTTTTCCTCCCTTCTCCATTCAATCCTGGAGTCCTGTATTGAAAATAACAGCTAGTTGCAAGTGAAGTAAATGATGGACAGGTGTGTGTTTATAATACCTCTTTTTTTTTCCAGTACAGTAATTCTGTGCAGGGTTGGATTTGCAGCACACATTTATTATCATACTTAGAGTTTGTTTTCCTACAACTTTTTTTTTTTTTTTTTTTTTTTTTTTAAAATTAATATAAATGGCAATGTAATGGAGGCAGAAGGAAAAAAAGCTAAGCAGTGTGGTAAAGGGAACAGTACCTGGGTGTTCATTTCAGGCACTCATGTACTACTGAAACTGGCAGGGTGGGAGCCACAAGAGGCAAGTACACACAGTAAGATCATCTTAGCTCCTAGGGTTGCTGAGCTTTGTCTGTTGCATTCTTTGGGGCGATTCAAGCTGGTAACTGTGTTCTGACTCTCTTCTCTTTATATTTACTTTAGTTTGCCTAAAAATCAGACTGCTTGGTCTTTCCAGTCTTAGTCTTGTACGTATACATTGTACAAGATAAAACTGAATTTTTAAAGTGATTTTGACTTTGTGAGAGGGCTGCTGTTCAAAAAAAAGAAAAAAAGTAATTCAATTTCTTTTTTTTAATTTAGCTGAATAACTTAGCTGGAGCTGCTGCTGCACACAAAGCTGTATAACCTTAAACCTATCTGTGCAAGCCCCAATTTTAAAGTGTAAATTATCCAGGGAAAGAAAATGACAGTTTTTGAAGTGGTTTGCAAAGATTAAGGCAGATGTGCTACAAATATAAGAGATTAAAAATCTTATATTTATTTATTCACAATTATGTTTGTAGGTATCTTCACTGACTCTATAAATTACCTTGTTCCTTTTGGTTGATAGGGGGTTGTTACAGGGTAGGTTTCTTGGCTGGCTACTTTTACACCAGTAAATCCTATCCTGAAGCTGAATTTTCCATGGTCTTCCTCAGAAAAATTTGCACAGGCCTATGCAAAGTGGCTTATAAACGTGAAAACTGCAGGGACTTCCTCCATGTCAGCCTTCACCTTCTGCTGTAACTCCAGAATGAGTTAATCCCATAAACACACCCTTAGAGGCTTAACTGAAATTAGGCTGGAATGACCGATACCAGAACAATAACACTGCTTCAAACTGAGTATCAGGGACAGACATTCGTTGATTAACCAAGTTCATTAATGAGCTCCAGCAATAGGAGCTGGAATACATTACAGATTGACCCACCAGAGAATTAGATTGAGAATAATCAAGATTTAACAGGCTCAATGAGGCTAAAAAATGGAAGCATTCTCTGTAGTGTGCAGAGAGGGAACAGGACTGAATGACACTTTTTTGAAGTTTTTTTTTTCTCTCTCTGTGTCTTTATTTCTTATTTCTTTCTCTTCTGTCATAGAGGTTCTCTATGCAGCCTCTAAGGACAATTTTGCTGGGGATTTTTCAGGCTGCTCCTGGGGATCACGGTATGATGCTGCCCATAGGGTCCTATTCGTTGATCAGTCTATATTTCCTCTCCTCTCCTCTCCTCTCCTCTCCTCTCCACTCCTCTCTTCCTGCTTTTCACAGGAGTTTTCTGATCTTCTTGTTGTTGTGCAAGTCTTTTCAGGCTAAGACACTGCAATATTTAGAGGCAGGGAGCAGCCAAGCCATGTTGATAGTGACAGCGTGCAATAACCTGTGCATTGCCACCGTGCTGTACCTGAAGGTGTCAGCTGGACATTAACATGTTTTTTCCTCCTTTGAGTCAAATTTCTGATTGCTGACTGCTGAACGAGTCGATTGCCACTTGCTTCCCTAGAGGGAAAATTGTCTACACATCAAAAAGAGAGAAATGTCTTTGTTTTAGTAGCTTTATGTGCTTACAGCTGAGCCCAGGATGCTTTCAGTTATGAGGTAATAAACTCTTGCACCAGCAGGGAGGGAGGGCTGTAAATCGAAGGCAAGAAAAGGAAAGGAGATTTTTCACTGTGAACCTGCTATTTTAGGTTCATGCTACCGCTGACCCTGCAGAATGGCAACCTTTGGAGAGGGTCCCAGGGTGCCAGCCCTTTTTTAGGGGCTGCGTCCACCCTCTCCATCCCACTGCACCTCCACTGCTTTGCTCAACACGCTTCTGGTTGCTGCCAGCCTTACGCAGGTGTCAGTGCAGCTCTGCCTTTTGTTTTTCTGCCTCCCTAAATGAAGCGGAAAATTGAAATCAAATATACTACACTGGCTGCACATTCATCAGTGCCTATTTAGAAATACCCCCGGAGTGATCCTTTGGTGCCACACAGGCTTGCATTCAGGCTTGCAATTTAGGATCGCACAGCTCAGCCCACAGGAAAATAGCTGAAATGTGTAAACAACTGAAAATGAACCACCGAGGTGCTGTTTAGGATGCCTGCCTCTTGCAGGGCATAGCTTGCTTCCAATGGAGTGTGGAAAAGCGTGGCTTAGGAAGGACGTGTGGATCGTAGGTGTTCTCCAGAAGTCAGGGAAGAGACTTCCAGAGCATGGCAGGGTGTTGTGTTGTGGGCACTGGTGGTGTTGGAAGCTGCTGTACTGCACCCTGGGGAGACGCTGCTCAAATCTCTCTGTTCTGCAGGATTCTGTGCGTATCGCAGCTCTCCTGGACGTGGAGGGGAGGGCTCCACCCACGCAGAGCCAAGTTACAGCCACACGGACTCACATTTTTAGTTCTTTAAAGATAGGCTTGAGAGCCTAATTTTAGATAGTCGTGTTTCACCATTTTGTTTGGATTTTGGAAGGGAAAAAGGGGTCGGTTTGCTCAGCTTTAGAAAACGTGAGCATCCCTTTTCCCATTCCTTTTCCCTTTCCTCCTCCCATTCCCTTCAAACAAGCCACGTTTTTCATGAAGCGTTAAGAGAAGAACTGGAGCTTCCAGGTGAATAAACTGAGAACAGGCTTGTATGAAACAGGGGCTCTGTGAAAGTCAAGAAAAAATGCCCAAGATGTTGCACGTCTGTCACAAACAGTTTGAGTTCAGCTTCCACTGAAGGCGTTTCCCCAGTGCCATTTACACTTGAATTCGTTCACAATTAGTCATCTCCATGACTCGCCAAACTCTTTTTTTCCAGTCAAACCTTCGCCTTTTTCTGCTGCCTTCCTCAGCCTGCTCGTGTTGGTTGTCTGCTGGTTGAGGGGGAGCTGAAGGGTTTTTGGGGACACTTTTCTCTGCAATACGTCCTCTCCCTGCTGGTGACGGATCCTGCGTCCTTTAGACTCACTAAGCAGAGCTGAGCTCGAGCCACGGGCTGTGGCTCTGCCACATAATCTGCTGTCATTACTCCCTGGCAGTTTGCAGTAGAAAGTGAATTACTAGCACTGTGAACACGCTGTGCCCTCACTGACTGTTTTTAGTCCAAAAAGCTGCTGGAAGATGGGATGTGATTGCCACAGCATCAGCCTTTATTAGATATGACATTGCTTACCACTTTACCAGACTCATCTTCTGTCATACAAGGAATGACCTCCACGTGAAATAATCCAGTTTCTTCTGTTTTTCTCCTGTGTTTTTCATCTGTGTCTGTAACTGCAACTATTTAGAACAAACTTGAGTACTTTACTATTATCCATGCAGAGAGCAAGGTAAATTAAAGAGAAAGGAACTTGTAAAAGGATTCTTTTTTCCCCTTTCAGGGGACAATTTTCTCTGGTCTACAGAGAGAACAAATAAGTGCCATCTGATTGCATTTGTTTGTCATAATATATTATAACATGGTCATGAAGAAAGACTGATGTCTAGTCTAGTGAAAAGTTGATGGAACTTTTAACTTAGACATCAAAAATCCATAATTACTCAATTTGAAAAAGATATTAAAAGATATCTGATTTGATTGAAAATGGAAAAATAATACTAAGGCTCTTTTCATATGGCTGCTATTTAGGCCATCCTCCTGTTGATTTTTTTTTTTTTTTTTTTTTTTTTTTTTTTTTTTTTTTTTTTTTTTTTTTTTTTTTTTTTTAATTTTTTTTTTTTTTTTTTTTTGAGACTTCTCACAGGAAACTCAGCAGAGAAAAGAAGACAAAAAGGCACTTCCTCACCTAGAAAAAGGGTTGTGCTTCACTGTCCACACCGATCTCACATTGGTTTTTCCTGTAAGTGATGGTCCAAGATGGTCATGGGCTGCTAAATCTGGCAGACTTATTTTAGAGCTCACTCACTAAGTTATCCTTTCACACTGCCCTGGTAACTCATGCAATTTACCATTGTATTTCATTTTGCTAGTGAAGACTTTTCCTGGTCCTACCAGGTGACAGTAGCTACAGACCTGCACAGCAATCGAACAATGTGATGCATGGCCATGGGTTTCATTGTGACTTGGCTCACTTAGAGTGTCTTGCATACAAGTTTTGTTTTATTGGAGAGATTGCGTGTAGCTGTAGTAATGAACTCAGTTCTTGTAAATTTTTAGGTTAGTTTTGGATTCTCACAAGGGGAAATGTTTTACATGTAAAATCAGCTACTATTTATGAACTCCATTAATCTTGATCTATGTCATGTTCTTATCTGTGTATTAAGAAGGTGTGTGCTTTTTGACAATTCATACCTTTCTATTAACAGCTGCAGTGAAATGTTCAGATTATTGCAAAATTGGCTGCTTAGGGCTGGTACCAAGGGCATAATCACTTGCAACAAGTTGAATACATGGCAGCTCCTGCCACAGAAATCACTTCACCACTCACCAAACACTTTTCAGTGCTGGCATACTCCAAATGACCAGCATAAGGACACTGACCCGATCGCTGGCTGCGTGCTCAAGTTCCCCATTCTGCACCCCACTGCAAGAATTGCAGTGATTTTAAGAAATCCATAGTGTTTTGTTGGTGGTGGTTTTGGTTTTTTAAGAAATTTGCACTGGGGCAACAGAAAAAGTTGTCACATCTGTCATCTCAGATTGAAGAAATCTTATGCATTAATGAGCTGAATAAATGAATAAGACATAAACAGTATATACAGCACACTACAACGTTTTCTTTCTAGTGTGGGAACCACCTGAAAAACTGGAATATACATTTAGTGTGTGTATATGGTATCACATTGCATATCTTTATGTGTGTGTGTTTACAGTTGAGTATTCGTTCCTCACTCTTTGCAAATTATAAATGCCATGAATATGCAATCTGAACTGTCAACAGCAGCTTTCTCCCACACTGGAGTGTTTGGGTGGGAATCATGCATAGGTAAATCTCATCTTATGGAAAGTCAGTTTGTTTTCCTCTACGTAAGCTCTCTGAAAGCGAAGGAAACGTTTCCCACGTGCTAAATCAGCTAAATCAGCTGTGCGAATGGTCTTGCTCATACGCAGTGTTTTGAAGCCCTGATGCATATATATCAGTCCTACCCTGCAATAGCGATACAAACATTGTACACACATACACACACATCCCCCACATTGACGTTTTATATGTGTGTGTGTGTGAGGGTATGTTTACAAATACACGGAGAGATGCAGAAACTTGCTCAGTCACGCAGAAGTCGGTGACGAGAACCAGGCTTTGAAACCAGTATGCCTAAATCTGGGATCTTCTCTCAAGCCAGCCTTCACTTTATGCAAGAATCTACCCTCTCTGTTCCTCTTTCCTGGACGTGTCAGGTACATCTGTGTATGTCCTGAAATGGACCTTTCAAGATCTAATTCTGGTTTCACTGGTTCTCATAAAAGCATCACTAGTTTAGGCATGCACAACTAATACATCTTTACAAAATGCTTCAATCTGATGTAAAGAAGGATATATTTGTTGACACAGTCCTTTATTGAACAGAAAAATCACTAACAAGTATTAACATGATGTCCACTTGGAAGTATATCAAATATGGTCTTTGCTTCTCCTTAGGCTAATTTACCTTCTGGGACAGGAGGAATGTGAACAGTTGAATCTAAAAAGCCTCAGAGAGGACTTCAAAGTGCAGGGCACAAGTTTAAGTGAGCCAGCTACAATAGACCTGACTCTAACACCTTGGGTAAACCAATATTTTACACACACAGAGGACCCACCTGATTCCACGAGGACTTGAAATAGAGAAATAGAAGTGTCATTCGCCTTTAGCCAAAGATGTACATGGGTATTTGCTCATGGGCCTCCTGCTGCACAGCTTTATGCTCTCTATGTAAAGCCCATGACTTTAGATTCTCTTCACAGGTCTAAGTAATTAAGAGTGGATGTACAATATGAGTGTCAATGGTGACATTTATAGTGATGTTCATGCTGATCTCAGAAAAGTATAGTGAAGGCCATGCTGATCTCAGAAAAAAAATAGCTTTCCTTTTGAAGTTTTGAAGAACCTGGGATCAAGTGTTGAGGAAATAATTCAGCAAGGAGTAAGATCTTTTATCCCTTGGGCTGGCCACTTTTTAAGGACATGATCCTTAAAAATATGGAGCCCTCAGCATTGCAAAGCATGGGAAAGAAACACTAACAAAATAACTGATTTGATGGAAAAGGGAACAGCCCAGGGAAAGAGAAAAAGGAGTTATTTCAGTTGCTAATTATTATAGACACTACCTGTAAATGCTGTAATTCTTAAAAAATGCCATATGCAAATCCAATAGGTCAGGTCTATGCCTGCAACAGTGCAGTCAGCAAAACCTTGAGCCTGTGTCACTGAAGCAGAAGGGTTTGGGGTTCTGCTGAGACAGCTCCTGGCAATTTGCACGGTTAAGTCATTTGTAGCTATAATTTAGAATTTAAAAAGCTCATCGCTCATGTAATTTAATGTAAGAGTAACTCAATGCTGGTATAGGGAGCTGGCTTTTAGGAGCACAAGAAATTTTCATAGTCAATAGAAGAAAAAGATCTGTTTTGTACCAAATCTGAAGGAGTAAAGAGCACTTTGACTCTGTATATTTTACTGACAACACAGAAAGGGAGCGATGGAGTCTGCAGACTGAGAAGCAGCAGAGGTTGAGCCAGAAGACTATCATGACTTGTTTTGAGGAATGAAAAATGAGGTTATTAGGATGAAGAAAAAACTATCTCCTTGCAATATACATAAAAGTCTGCTACAGTGAAAAATGTAGGTTGTTAATTTTAGTAATGTCCATATTAATACTTTTATATATGATAGATATCATTTTGATAAGATCTCAGATGAACGTGGAAGGCTAGTGAAGGATGAATTACTTCCTGCTGGAGCTTAGAAAGCTCTGGCACTGTTCTGGCCATAGTGACCTACATCTTTTTAAACTACTCCTTCATTTGACTATGAGATTGAGTTTATTTTGCATTAATGATATTTATTACAATTGCTGAATAAGATCTGTTCATTGGATAACCTTTTTTTTTTTTTTGGTCATGGCATCAGATATTAGATGTAAAACATTCAAAAGTGCAATGTAACTATAAAAATAAATAAATAATCAAGATAAATGCTTCCAGATCAGAGAGTGAATCATTCATATTCCTGACAGTTGAAGTACTTATTGGTATTACATTTCAGGACTGCATGATCTACTTTAAGTATGTAGCCCCTTTAAATGGATTTTAATATCTCTCAGGGCATCAAGGGATTTCGCAGTTATCAGTTTGGCATTTATAAAGCTCAGTTTATGTGGATACACGTTTATTAAAAGCAGGTTCTTCTTGAAAGATCTGTTAAGCTACCATGCTTAGAGGAAGAGCTGAATGAACTGTCCATAGCATGTCAGAACTTATTCATGAGAATGTTATTTTTTTGCTTTAGTGAATGCCAGATGAAAAATATGCCAGTTAAGAGGGATCTTCTTATGGGTCCTATGCCCTTTCCTACAGCAGTCTTATGTCACGGAACGAGTGGTGGTAGGGGCGAGTGACAAAATGCACTTCACTCAAATAGAGAACTAACAATGTGATTTATTAGTATAATAATGATTTCACGAGATTCTATGGCAAG
>VZSG01000055.1:1244553-1286914 GCA_013398315.1 Nothoprocta pentlandii
ATAGTCATTCTTTCATTTCAGAGGCCCATTGGCTAGTGCACTAGCCTTACCTCCCCTTTGGGATGCAGCCTTCAAGAATGTTATGTTGAGTCTAAGTGGCAGAAGAAATCAGGATGGTGGCGCCTACCAGGATTAGATAAATGGCTGGTGGTTAGCAACTGAGCAGGGCTGCATGTAAGGTACAGGCCAGGCTGAGCTGGGAAAGGAGCGTATCCGTCACATCTTAGTAGAGAGTGCCATAAAGAACTGCTATGTAGAATTAAACCAAACCCCTACTTATTGTAAGTGCTAGATTCATCTAATGTGTGCTGTATCAAGAGCTTACACCATAGATTGGCTGTAGGCTCTCTCTTAAAAGGCTGATCATATTCAACAGAAATACTCCAATTCAAGTGAAATCGAACACAGCTTAAGCTAAGCTATCGCTTTGATTCATTACTGACTCCAAAGAGTGACATGTAACGCTCAAGCTTTATTTCAAGCTTGATTCCAGTCCCAGGTCTGGTCTCTAAGCTCTGGGCAGGTTGGCAGGGACCATGGGAGGTGTCATCTCCAACCTCTTGCTCAGGGATGACCTCAGTACGCGACTTGGCTCACAGGCTGGAAAGGAGTCACTCTTTAAGTGATCAGAAGTACAGATCTCAGAAAGTACATACTGGCCCTGGAAACATCAGAAAGATCCTGCTTTTTCAGCAGGAGAACATTTTTTTTTAGAAGGCAGTCACTCCATTTGTAAACTCTTCATCTGGATGCTCAAAGAAGAGCCCACTAGGCATCTTCTAAGGAAAAGCCAGGAAATTAAAATCCGTTGAACAGTGAAATCCAGTGTATATTCCATACAGGTGTGTACTGTATTGCAAATTATTATTTTTCTTACACATTAGGCATAATCATCTTATTACCTTTTCTGCTGCTGGAACCTTTCCTCAGTCCAACAAACAAACAAGTTCCTTCTTTCTCTTGGATGATCTTATTAATTGCCTGCTCTAGTTAAACTCCTCAAAAATATTTTTAACTTTTGAAGACTGCTGTTTCTCTTCTAGTCCTGAAGAAAACCTCTTGTACCAAAAATCATGTTTATTTTTCTCAGCTGTATTAATTGGCCTTGCAGAAGACAACCTCCTCCCACAGACACTGCTATAATTACATCATGAGATTCATTACCACAAGGCATTCAGAAAAAGATAAGTACATTGAGAACAGGACTATCACTGACTACTTATAATAGCATCTGCAGGACATATCAGGAAAGAAGAATTCTTTTCTTACCTTGTTCATTGCACATTTTTCTTAAATTGATGGTTGTGATAGAATGCTAAACTAGATGGATCTTCGGTCTGAGTGAGAACAGCTCATATTATACTCTTGCAGATTATTTACTGTCAAAATTCTATTCCCTGGGCAAGTTGTTCATCAAGAATCTGTTTAACTGTCTCTTGGTTAAGTTAAAGAAACTAGAGCTATGTTTCACATTTATAAACAGGAAAAAGGAAATCTATGGGATTTTAAGATTAACATCTGAAAATGGACAGCACAAGTCCCTGTGTAAACACACATTTGCCACAGACGTTCTTTTGGAGCAAAAATAAATCAGCGCTCAGAAAATAAATAGTGAGAGTCTTGAGTCTGGTCAAAGCAGGTGTCCAAGTGGATGTTCCATTAGTTCTGTTTGGCAGCAGAAGCCCGTTTCTAATTAGGCATTATCTTACGTGGGTAGCATGTTTAAAATGCAAGAAATGTACTGTCTGGGTATTGCATTATCTGCCTGCTGTTCACATTAACTCATTCTTGTGATTTGCCATTGTATGTAAGTCTGATAAAAGCAGTGTTTCTCTACTTATATCCAGCTTTCTGCAGGGCCGAATAACAATAACAGTGCAGAGTTGAGAATCTTTGAAAAAGAGAGGCTTTTGCAATGTGTGTACTCTTCCTCATCCTTGTTAATTTGCAATTACCTACCTGGAGTAAGAAGAAATGCATTTCCCTGCACTAGATGTGGTCATCTATTGTCCATTTCTTCTTGTTTAAAGGGTATATGCTATGCAGAAGGACCTAGTCTTTTACTGAATATGATGTGAATCAGTTATTTAGATTTTATGGCATCATTATGACTCCTTTCTCCTCTTGTTGACAATGGCTTAGATAGGAAAGATCTGCCTCTCTGTGCTCTTAAGAGCACAATGCAGAGGTTAAAGGGTCTAGTCTGGTCTCGGAAGCTGTTTTTGGGGAACAAGTATTCATTCTTACCACTCATATGGACGAGATGACCTCTGAGGTCCCTTCCAACCTTAGGCATTCTATGATTCTATGATATGGTCAGAAAGTACCCTTAACTTTTTTAAAGATATTTTTGGTTCAAATAAATGTACAGATTTGCCTGTCCTGCTAAATTCTTATTTCAGCCTACCCAGGACAACCATAACTTTGTAAACAGAAAATTTGGCCCAACATGTATTTTAAAGATTAAATTGTTTTGACTGCAATTACAGTAAATATTATCTTGGGAGTAATATAATTATCAAAGTTACAGCTTTTTCTCTAGTCATCCATTAAAAAAAAAAACAAAAAAAAAACTAAACAAAAAAAAACAGAAAAAAAAAACCAAAAACAAAAACAAATGCACTCTTTGTTTTCATATGAAAACAAAGCACATATATGAACTAGTGCTTCATTTCTTTTTCTTTTTTGATTTCTGGTGTGCTGTTTCATGTGCAATTTCTTCATTGTATGCTTCCATTTTTAAAGCACTTTTGAAGAGCAAGAACAGTTTTACATAAAGTACAATGAAAACAGTTCTACCTGTTTCCCTCCTGGAAAGCCTGGCTGGGCATGTGCACTAAATTGGCACCTGCACACTGATGAAAGAACTGTTTTTCCCCTACGGTAATTCAAACTGTCTTTTCCAATTACACCTGAAAGATCTTGCAAGAATTGGGATTCCTTTACAGACTGTGGCTCTTTGGCATTATGGTGATATGTCCAAATGGTAAAGAAATGAGCATCATTGCTGTTAACCAGAGACCAAAGAATAAACAGAGAATAATTGGCCCACAGTGTGAATATTGATGAATATCTAAACACACTGAAACCTTGCCAGGTGCCTGGCTGCAGCATGAGGTTTTCTGCAAACACTTGAGATGTTTCAATTTTTCTAACCTCAGAATTATCCCAAGGGGAAACACACCTTAACTGGAATCCCATTCTTTGCAACGAAGTATGCCTTCCTCCATTTTCTTTCCCTTCAATTTTTGTCTTTTTTTTTTTTTTTGTACTGAAGTTTTTGTTAGAGATTTCTTTTATCCATATTTAGATGCCTTATTTCATGTTAAAAAAAAATCTTGCAAACATTTCAGTTTTGGGTTGACATTCAGAATTTGCATGGCAATAGCAGACGGGAACCGTATCCCTTGCTTGCCTTGCTTGCAAGCATCCTTGCAAATGCAGCCCTCCATCTCAGAGCTTGACGTGCTGCTTCATTTCAGCTCGTACTACTCGGTCTTATTGAGGGACAATAACATTTTATTTGTAATTGCTGTTTTTGCTGTGTTGCTCTCAAAGCTTTTGTTCTCTTCTGCAGCAATTCTGTGGATTTTCAAGCCAGAGGGAACAGTTATGGTCTTCCAGGGCAACCTCTACGTAATGGAAGCAATATAGCTTTGCCTTGGTTACTCCTGCTGTTGTTTACCTACTCTATAGATGAGCTAGGACATATGTCTGGCAACAATTTAAGGATGCCAGTTGAGTATCATAGCAGGCCTTGACTTTAGAAAACCATGGGCAACCTTCTCCTTCCCTTCATCTATGATAACTTCTAAGGTATCATTGCACTTAATAACAAGCAGCTTCAGTGGCCATGATAGCTGGGCTGTTTTCTGTTAGAGAGTGGTAGTAGTATTCCCATAAAGCCAAACAGAAAGTGACAATTATTCAGTTATTAGGATCAATGAGGTTGCTTATTATTTAGTGTGATGATACCTGCGTGTTTCCTTGCAAGTCCAACAAGTGCATTAGCAGCAGTGCCTACCAGAGCCAGGATCCCTGGACAGGGCAGACCTTGGAGCTGAATTTCAATGTGTATTGGTCTTCTCGCCTCCTTGTATAAAATGCAACCAACGCAAACTTTGTGTAAAACATCCTAATCGGATGGCATTTCATGGCAGCCGCCTGTAGCAGGCACGGGGCGTGTAGGGAGACAAGACCCAGCTTTGCTCCCAGGAAGATGCTCAACTGAAGTTTTCAAATAGAGACATGGCAGGAAAAAAAAAAAAAAAAAAAAGGAACAACAACCACCCAAACTAATTAAACATCAGAGGGGGGCAGTGTTGGTTCATATATAAGGTGGTGAACTGGGAGCACTTGAAGCTGCAGCATTTCAGCACCGGTGGGATGTTTCACAAGAGGGATGGTAGCCTCATGTGTGAGGTACTGCTGTAGGCAGAGCACCCCGGGGTCCTGTTGCTGCTTTCTGAAGGAAGCAAATGCCCAAAGACTGGCCCCAGAACAGCCAGCCTGACGCTGCAGGGAAAGCTTTGGACAACCAGTAGCAATGGGAACAAGAGTCCTCGGGACACCAGTCCAAGGCTCAGGATTTTGCTTTTCTTGTGGATGGAGGGATCTGTGTAGCCATTCTCCCACACCGAGCATACTTTTCAGAAACACCTGAATGAGTGGGTATCAAAGCAGGAAACAGAGACCGTTCTCCCAAATTTTCCATGATGTGCTCTGTCCCTTGTCCCTATAAAAATTGCTCCTTGCAGATGTCACTCACTAGGTTGGAAGGGCCTGAGGAAAATCTTGTGCAATTTCCATCATGGTTGGTGACAAAAGAATTGAATGGCAGAGGTGACTGCTACGTAAGTCTGTGTGTACAAGACCAAATATATATGCATATACATATAAATAAATAATAACAGTGTATATATAATATTTATTGGGGTTTTTTTTGAACCTCTGCCCATAGACCCCAGTTCAGTTATGCTATATCTGAGTTTCCATTTCTGGGATCAGACTTTCAGAAGTGTTTGGAGCTGCAGGAAAGTCTGCTGCTCCTCTGTGTCTTGTCTGAAATTTCCCTTCAAGACTGCTTTTGTTTTTAGCCAGATATTTGAGCCCGTGTGCTGAAAACCCTGTGAAAATGCAAAGGAATTGTTTATCACAGTAATTTTGCTAATTTGCTTTGATTTTCAGCAGAATTTTAAGAAAAAATAGAGAAATATAACTATTTATTAACCACGTTTCAGTAATGTATTAAAAGCACAGCAATAAGGAAAAACAGAGAAATATTACTGTTTATTGACCACATTCAGTAATGCATTAAAACCATAGCAATAAGAGTTGGTGAATGTGCCATAGATTTTTCCTCTTCTCTCTTTATCCCTATATACATGGTAGTGTGTGTGCTTACACATGCTGGAAGCTTGATAGAAAGTTCTATTTATTAGACCCGTAGAGACTATCAGAGCTATCATGGATTTGCTTTTACTTCAGGGGTGACACTGGATGAAGCTGAGTGTTAACCAGTTAACATGCACCGCCTGCCCTTCACAAAAAAAAAGATAAAATAAAATAAAAATAAAAGACTGATGGCCATGAATTACTCATAAGAAGTATTCTTAATAATACATACATCATTTCTCTGTGTTCTGCATGGAGAAGCTCCTCTGCGAAACAGGCTTTGTTTTCAGTTGGTGAATCTGCATGTTCAACCATGGAAATGTTTTGAGTAAACATTTTGCCTCAGACTTTTGGAAGACAGCATTCCATACTTCAGTGATTGTCCAGAACCACAAATTTGGTGCCTCCACTGGATGATGTAGTCAAATAAACAAATAAAAATGTAATTAGGATATTTTCTATCTGCCTTTTTTGTAGCTGCAAAGTGTTTTCGCACAAAGGAACATCTGACTGAGGCCAAGCTGGAAATGGGAATTTAAAAAAGAAAAAAAACAAAAACATGAATTCTTTCCCATACCCTCCAAAATCTAAATCTATAATGGCTGAAGGTGGAAGAGCTCCAAAAAATAAATTGTTGAAGGGTTAAAGATCACTTAACCCTTAAGTGATAAAGAAAAATCCTTAAAATCCTTAAAATAAAGAAAAACCTTGAAATAACATAGGTTTAATTCTCTTAAATTAATACCCTTCTTAAGTTCAAATATGTAAAAACTCTCTTTGGGTTCAGTATATTGCAGCACACTGCTTTAAGTTATGTACGAGATCTTTGCTAGGCTGGGCCCCTGTTTGCAACCAGTAAGTTTTTGTCTTGAAAGACTTTGGACAGTGTTGACTAGACATTTGAGGCTACCAAAAGAGTGAGGCTTGGGGCAGTGATCATCAGAAAGCTAATTTACTCTGAGAAGCTTAATCAGCCCCAGTGACCAGATTGCTCATAAAATGGGTCCAAGATTTCTGAAACAGTAATCCCTTCTGAGTATGTATCTTAAGTAGTCATGCCTCTACTTAAATTACAAAGGTTTCAGGTGGTACCTCCATCTAAAAGAGATTTGGAATTTGCATTCTTGTAGATTTATTTTAAGAAGAAAGGGAATTACCTCACTATAAATCAGAAGCGAGTTTCTTCTAGCCTGAGATAGGGTAAATAAGAGCGTGTCCCTGCAGACCCAGTGTCGTGGGGAGGACACCCAGGCCTTGGGAGCTCCTCCCGCGTCTGCCTCCCCAGAATGGCTGTAATGGAAAATTAATCCCATAATTTTCCAGCTGCCTATAAAATTAATGCCAGGCTGGTTTTCATTTCTGTGCTGTTCTGCTAAGAAATTGTCTTTCAGCAAGGCAGGAACACCTACCTCTTACCAGATACATCACGTTTGGAGGGCCCAACATTGATCCTTCAGATAATAAAATAACCGGGAGAGAAAGGGGGTGCTTCTTCCCTCCTGGTTCCCATGGAAGCTCACCAATACCACCCCCTGGCAGCCCAAAGAGCACAGCTGGGTGTGGGAGGTGGCAATGGGGTTGCCCATCACACCAGGATTACTGAGCCGGGCTCTCAAGGGATGCTGCGCTCGCAGCCTCCCAGCAACAGCCCCAATACAGCCAAAGGAAAAAGGAAAAGAGGAGGGACAGGAGAGGGGCATGCATGCATGAGCAGGGGGAGAGTTTGCGAGACATCCAAAGGGATAGCTGTGATCTCCAAAAATATCCTTCCCACGGGCTGGGCTGCAGATGTGTCACTATTTATCAGCAGAGCAGGCCATCTGCCGCAGTGTTTCCCTGGAAACTCCTTGCTTCTCCCCATCCCTCCCCCTTTTCCATCTTTTGCTAGCGGAGTGGGCGACTGCCCTCCCATGCACAAAGCATGGAAGTGAAGTGAAAGAGGCTCCCAGTGACGTCACTGGCATTTTCTAACGCAGGGAATCCCTAAGTGGGAAGAAATCCTCCTGAGCGCCAAGGCCAGGAACAAGCCACGGTCCATAAAAAATTACAGAAAGAAAAGCCACAGTGCACAAACCGTGCTTCTCCATCATTATCTGGCATTAGAGATATCACTGTCTTGTGCAAATTGCTCTCTGGGGGGAAATAGAAGATCTGATCTATGTGAATGCTTTAGGCTGCAGTAGCATCTCTGCCGCAGATTGCTTTCCTTTTTCCAAGCATAACTTGAGAAATGTGGAATGAATAAAGTTTGAACACAGGGATTTTTTTAGATCTGATAGACTCCAGGTCTAGCAAGGAGCCAAAACCGTGAGTGACGATAATGCAATCATGTATTCACTTCAAAATTAAAATTTCCTTGCAATGGATGGAATCCACAAAAGTACATTGGCATGTCTTATATTTAATTTCCTCTGCATATGCAGCTTTGTAAGAAATAAGTACCCCTAAGATAGGCACCAGTGGTGCCATTTGAAATGGCAAACCGTGAAAGGATGCGTGCTTCCTCCAAGATCCTGTTTGGACATGTGAAATGTTAATTATATATTTATTGATTTTCTCCTTATGAAAAAAAGAAAAGTTTTAAAGGCAACAGATGTTTCCAGAAGTGCCCATTTCTGCTGTGAACCTACCTGTAGTACTTTATTTTCAGCAATCGGTTAGCTTGCTGAAACTGTGCACCTCACTCTCTGAAAAAAAAAAAAAAAAAAAAAAAAAAAAANACAAGCAGGTCAGTTATTAACTTTTCTTGTATATGGTCCCCACTGTCATATTATTTTAGAGATTTTTTCTCATATTGATGCAGATGGCATCATTTTGCCTATATAATATCTGAAGAAACAGAAACATCAACCTTGAAGTGTTAGTATTCTCACAAAAATATTTTGAAGACCATTAATCTTAAACTAAGATTTTTGAAGGTAAACTGAACAGAATTGTTCTCTGACCTACAGAAATCCTTTTGAACAGAAAGAAAAACCAAAGTATTCTTACTGAAAAAAGAGACACATTTGTTTTGTCCATTGAATGGCTCTATTCTAGCCATTATGTCAGACCTTTTCATCCAGCAGACTTCAAATTCCAGTGAGTCCCAATTCCTTAAAGGCAAAATACAGCATGTGTAGACATAAATCCAAAACTCATTTTATCCAAAACACTTTTTTTGTCATATTTTTTGGGTCTTTCTCCAAAACTGATCTAGAAATAGATTTCCTCCCTTCAGACTATCTGGCAAGTTTGCAGGCTTTTCTACTTTCTATTTTGGCACCTCAAAATCAATATATTGATTTACCAATTTATTTTGTTTGTTCACTTTGCTTTTTAGGGAATTAATTAGAAAAGTTCAGCTTTTAATTAGAAAATAATCAGCTTCTACAGTTTCATTGCTTTAGAAAAATCTAATAATGAACTCTTATCTGTGCCATTAAGAAACTTAAGCTTTTGAATAATAACAATTTATTTATATAATTTAAATAAGGACACAATATTTACCTTTTTGGTATCCAAAAGGAGAGCGTGAATAAACCTATTTTCCTTATCAGTCATCAAACTGATGATGCATTATTGGTATATTTGGATTATTAGAAAATGCATACCTGAGAAGATGAAAACTGATTATGTATGGTCCAGAATTCTGCCTGTTATATTTGTCCAAAAAGATATCAACACCATTCTGTGGTTTGTTTTTAGAAGCCGTTGTTTGCATGTTTGTTTTTTAATTACGGGAAATTTCACAACTGCACTCAGAGCAGAGCAGAGACAGAATTAATGATTCAACCATTGCTGGATACGTGGCAGAAATGTGCATTCAGATTCAGAAGTGAATTTCTCTACAGTCGTGATCATAAATCATGTTCTTTTTTGGAACATCTGAATAGTATAGCTCTTCTCTTGGTCCAGAGATAGCTATTTGGGTTTGCATTTAGATTTCGCTGCTGGTAGTGTTATTTATGTGTCACTTATTACTTCTGTATCTTGATCACTCTAGGGGCCATAGCTGCAGTGCTAGTAGAGCCTAATGGACACATATCAATGACCATAGAAAGCTAATCTGAAGCATGAATAATCAAATACTAGCCATTAATACAGATTATTGAGTAGGCTGTATAATTTCCTCCGGAAATAAATACACTATACTTGATTTATTACCAGTAAGCAGTGGGAAGTAGGTATGAGCCAAACAAAGTGAATATTGGCAATGCAATGCTCATTGGCAATCTGCGGAGTTGGACTCATCCACTGAGCAAAACTGGGGGTAATTTGAGAGAATGAATTCTTCGTGAAAGGAAATACAGGAAGATTTGCTAAGTGAGCAAAGACATAGTTGCTTTTAATGTAGCTTATTTATGTTAATCATCTTATCCTTTTGGGAATGTATGTGGTTAGCAATGTTTGGTGCAGAGTAACCCTGCATAAACCAGAGCCTGTTAAGTCCTGGACATTTACAAGGAGGAAGATCTGTTTATTTTGGTACATAAGCTTGTATTTGGAAAATAGTCCGTGACACTCCATTGGGGGCTGGGAGAGCTAGATCAGAGATGGGCCAGCTGTTCTGCACTGATTTAGATAACAGGATGTGTCTGTCCTTTATTAGCTGCTTCTGGTAGATTACTCTGGACCTCAGCAACGTATTTCATTGGTCAGAGGCTTCCCAGGAGGATTGTGATCAAATCCTGTCCTTGCCAGCCAAAGGAGAGACAAACTGCTACACTGAGCATAAAACTAGCACTCTGCTTGTGCAATCACCTGGAGAACATAAAAATCGTCCCACCACTTTCCAGAAGTACTTATGATTACATCATATAGTCTGGGTCCTGGCAGGTCGTTGTCATAAGGCAAATCAAATGAGTTCTTGGTACTGAAATGCCACCTCATGCTTAAGGAATTTCTTACAGAAATTAATCAAATAAAAGGGAAATAATAAACTGATTAATGGTTGCCCTCTCGCAGGGAACACCATTTATGAAATGGTCTGGTGGACTGATTTTGGCTCTGTTTCATATGGGAAGAATGGCACAGTGTTCCCTTAAGGCACATTCAAGGGTTTTGTGCCCCAAACCTACACTCACTCTACAGGGGCTTGACCATGACCATATTTCTTTTCTTTTGGGGGCAATAATAAGCTTTTGTATGTTTGTGTGTGTTTATTAACACTTTATTTATGTGTGTGTGAAATAGCATTGTTAATATCCCACTTAATGCATAAACATTCTGTATATCTAGTGCCTGCCCTGATGGATTTGCGTTGCCCTCTTGATGGTGACTTTAAAGCCTGCAGAGCCAAGTTAAGCGCCAGACTTGTCCTTATGACCTTGCTTTCACTGGAGATTTCTAAGTGTTAGATGAAGAATTCCTTTAGGCAAGCCTGAGGATACCAGGATTTAAAAGTTTAGGCTGCAACAGCTAGCTGTTTGTAAATAAATACTTTCGTCAAAGCCTAACTATTCCTGCAGCTACCTATTCTCTATTACCTATTCTCTGAATGACAGAAAGTCCATGTGAAGGTCTGAGTCTCAGTGAAATCTCCAGGAGAAGATGGATTAAGAAAGGGAGCCAAAAGGAGGTCATGCAGAACATAAGAAGGTCAAAATTCAGCTGTGAGATCGGTGTCCTAGCAGGATTTTGTTTGAGCAGAAAGAGGGACTCCGAGTGAAAGAATAGCAGTTTTTGCAGAGGTGTGTTTCTCTTATGTCTTTGAGGTCTTATATCAGCTTCCTTCATCCTACATTCTTAGTAAAACAAATTCATTCTTTATTCGTCACATAACATTTGCATAAGGCTGGGCGTGATGTTGGGCTTGCTGGCTAACCACAGGTATTGCAGTCCTGAGAACGGCAGGTCACAAAGACAATAGAATCACAGAATCACAACATCTGAAAATTACAACATCTGAAACTGCTTTTGAAAGTTCAATGCAATTATATTTTAATGCATTATTCTTTAACGTAGATGTTCCTCAATCAAAGTGTTAAGTTTTGTTTGGGACATGGTAACAAAAGTTGCCCATCTATTATAGGTATTTCCATTGGTAGGTCTTAGGAATTACATCCTGGTGCAGAGCAGGAGGGAGAGAGTTCAAAGATCTCCTTCGATTACTGCTGTAAGTACAAGAAAAAAAAAAGTTACCTCCTTACATGTCCAAAAATACAGCAGGAATATTTGCAGCAAGGTGAACTAGTAATTCCTAGAGATTCGTCTGGCTTCACATGTGAATTTTTTGTGATTTTTTTTCACCTACAGTATTGTGGATTTATGTTCATCTTAGGACTGCCCTAAGTAGTGTGGCATGCAGGACAGTGCAAGACTATCTTTGAATGCTGAGGACCCAGTCTGTGCCAGTCATAAAAACTGCAAGCAGACCTTAATATGCAGATATTAAATTACCAGAAAGGTCGTGATACTGTAATTACAATTATTCCCAAAAGGTAGTGTGTCTCTACCCATTTGCAATACAACAATTTTTGTTTCAGTGTTGAATATGCCATGCACTCTCCATGTGTTCTTTTAATCAAAAGCTGAAATTCATGTCAGTGTGATTTTCCCATATAGTGAGCATGGTTAAGCATGGTGTTTATAGCAGTATAAAATTTGGATTTTAGTAGTTACACAAGAACAGTACACAAAAACCTTGTGGGCACAGTTTAAAGACTGTTCTGCCATTTATCTGTTCTCGCAAAGAAATCATTTTCATCTTTGTGAAGTAAAAGACAAGTGCATGTTAGATTGTAGAGCACCTGCTTAGTTTTAAAACAAAAATAAAGCAGCTGCGGATTGATTCATTTCACTGACATTTTTGTTTTGAGGTTCAGAGACACAGGTTTGAAAGCCTCCTTTTACAGCCCAATTGACTGTAATTGGATTGCATAACTGGAAATATTTTCTTTATTGCTGGCTTCCCAGTTGCACACAGTTTACATTAGAGTTGTCTATGGACAGGACAACTCCTTAGCAAAGAATAACTGAAATGTGTGCATATGGGGAAAAAAAAAGGTCTTTTATCAAAATAGTGATATGCCAGCTAGAAATCATAACTTTCCTTCAGTTATGTTGATATACAGGCCCAGAGGCATCCAGAGGTTTTGTTATTAGTGTCACAGTGGACAAGGTCTGGAGGACTCATGACTGCCTCATCCCATGTTTTAAGAAGACAGTTGGTGCAAACTGTCTCCAGTGCACCTTGAACTGCCCGGGTCATCAACCCAGTGGGCAGCTCCTGAACATTCCCAGGTTGTAGGGGATCACCCAGAGAGCTGCAGAGCTGCAGGGACTCATCTCCTGATCCTCTGTATTACTGAAAGAAGCACAATATTCCTGCAAGAAGCCAAGGTGAGCATCGTGGTGCAGAAGGAGCACTTAGCCGTGGAGCAGTGGAGGACATTTCTCACAGACTCCAAGAAATGGTTTTGCTGTCAAGCTTGTGCTGGGAAGGAAAGGAAAGGAAAGGAAAGGAAAGGAAAGGAAAGGAAAGGAAAGGAAAGGAAAGGAAAGGAAAGGAAAGGAAAGAAAAAAAAAAAAAAAAAAAAAGAAAAAAAAAGAAAAAAAAAAAAGGAAAGGAAAGGACAGGACAGGAAATTCTCCTGCAGATATCTGATCTCTCCTGCAGCTCCACAGAGTTGAGTGGAGCCTGTACAGTATCAGTTCTGGCCTGAGCCAGGCAGCAGGGAGCCAAGACATACTGAGCAGTCCATCAGAGATGCTATTAACTGATTGTTGGGGTTTTCTGATTTGTTTTTTCCACCCTCCCCCATATTCTCTTTGTTTCCTGAGGCTGTTCCTTCTACACTATTTATGTCAATAACAGTTTTAACAAGAAAGAGCCTTCCTGTAACATTCGTGTTCCTCGTCTCCAGAGGTGACTCACACTGAGTACTGGGGCTTTAGGCATGCCAGGATCCTCCTTCCCATAAGTTCCTGCCTCTGCATTGTTCAGAAATGTGCTCTTAACCCGCAGCATCCTGAAGGGATGCCTCTTCATCACCATGTTTGACTGTGTAGGGTAACAGCATTACCAGTGGATGGGAAATCAGTGCTGACACGCAGATTCATCACAGGTATGTACTTCCCGCACACCGACATTGTCTGTAGAATAAGGTGAAAGGTAAAAGCAAATGCATCATAGATAGGCAGTGGTACCTCACACCTTCCATAAGAAATTCCACCTTTTGAGAATTGAGAATAGAGTAAATATAATAGAGGAATAGAGATCTCCAAAGTGCACAAACTCCTAAGCTAAATAATGACACCAAAGTGTAAGCATCAGTCAGGTATGGAATGGTAAAGACTTGGTTAGCTCACAAAAGAATGTTAATCCTTGTCCACAGGGAACATGAGTTTTGCCTTTCAGCTCAGCCAAGAAAGGCCAATTATACATCATGGCATATAGACAGAAAGAGGTGAACAGACAGACAGACAAATGCTATATTTATACATTTAGAAATTATTTAATGCAATAAAATTGCCAAGTAAAACCACTCCAGTAAATACTATCAGTGTCTCAGCTAAACATTAGGCACTGAGTCTCATCTAAAGGAAATTGTTACAACTCCAGTGGCAATTGGCAATGAAATCATATTGCAAGCTACAAAACCCGCTGTTTCAGGCTTCAGCCAGAAGAGAATATTGGATCCTCTAGTATGACTTTTTGTGTAGCAAAACTTCACATTTTACTTCACAATCTGACCCCATTTTACTTCACAATCTGACCATGTTTTGGTTGATCTGCAGTGTGCCTACAGAAATTTTGCCTGCTTTGAGTTAAGATTTAAAATACATAGAATTAGCATGATCTCTGGGGATTTAATGTTAAAATGGATCCCTAATCAATTTTAATGTTAAAATGGAAATAATTATTACTTTTTAAAAAAATGCAGCTTCTTTTTAATCTGAATCTGTCTTCAAAATTCAGGCATTACGTGGAGTTAACCTTTACCATATGACTTAGTATACCTTTACTTTGGCATCAGTACTGGCTTAAGGAGACTTTTTGTGCTCATGCTGCTCTCAGCAGCTTTTCTGCACTTCATTTGCCACTTGCTTTTTGTGACCAGCTCTTCGTTAGGTCTAGACAGTAAATGAGGTCAGGATTTCACTTGCAGTTTGTTCTTTATCTATCATTTATTGATCTAACTTTCATTCTCAGAAACAGTGCATGTAATTGAAGGAATGGTATGGGGAATGATATGGTAATTGGGCTGAAATAGCAGGGAAGTGATCACATATTGCCAAGACGAGGGTAGGTGATCTCCTATACTTGTCTGCTAGAGAATTATCAATAATCTTCCAGGGAGATCCTACAATTAATTCAACTCTCAGCTTTCTTTTAGTTAAGCTAAACAAACCTTAGTCTTTCATGAGGAGAATGAGGCTTATGGATTTCAAGCAACATTTGAGATTCTTTTCCTCTTGTTGCTCACTGTGTTTTATGAAAATGTGACTGCTGGAAATAGACACTGACTTCCAACAGTGTCCCAGAAGAAGCAGTTGCCCTCTCCCTCCTTCTCTTAGACATTCCTATGTTTCATAAAACTAAGGTCAGTGTTGATTTTCTTTGTTCATCATACAGTAGCTAGAATGATCTAGCTGCTCATCTAGATCATTCCCTAAGTTCCTGACTATCTGTAGTGTTTCATTATATCACTTGTAAAGTAATTGACTTTCACTTGTAAAGCAATTGACTTTTTCTCTTACCACTATCTAGACCAGATTGTTTTGGGGCTGTTTATCTCCTCCCACTTTGAGTCTTTCTGTTGGCCACTAGGCTTGAAGGTTCAAGTGGTTTATTGTAGTGCCTATTCCTCAGTTCAGGCTCAAGGGTGGATTAGCTGGTGAACTTTGCAATTAAAGCATGTAGTAGCAGCCAAGCATGTCATAACAGCCAGGTCAGAGCCAGTCACAGCTCTCTGCCCGAACTTGCAGGGAGGAGGGAGACTGGGACCTCTTTGTCATGCTCTGAGCCTTTCTAGCAAGGTGTGTCTCCCCGCTCTGCCTGAACTTGTGAAAGTGAAGATTGCATTGCAGCACTCAGGATAACCTCAGCCTGCTGTTTTGTTTTAAGGAGGATGTCAGAGCAGGAGTGAAGAAATGTGCCAGGGAAACATGGAAAAGCAAATAACTACCAGATGCTGTTTGCCACTCACCAAGACTTAATTTAGTTTTTCTGCATCAGCTCACTGGGTACATTTATTTCTTAGAAAATAGAGACCTGTGAGGTTGCAATACCAAGAAGCTGTTAAAATGTTAGTGATTGCCAACCATTACCACATAGCTACCACAGACAATGGAGAAGATAATTGCTTTATTTGCACAATGCTAACAGCACGATAAGTGATTTATTGGTGCTTGGAAGCTCTGTGAGACTCGCCCTGTCCTTCTCTGCTTTTGGCTTCCACCACTGTGGCACTGACTGACTCTGGTAGGTTTACACTGGGATGTTTACAAAATCAGATTGGACTTTGGCTCTAGCGGCTTGGTAGCTCCTGCAAGAAACCTACTGGAGAAACTGGGAGCTGTTAACACTGTCAGAGGTTCTTAATTCCAGTAGGGAACAGCAGCATGGAATGGCAGCATGGAATACTACTTTAGGATACAGTATCTAAAAACAGTAGGGATGAGAACCTGCTTTTGTATCAGTTGAAAAATGAGACAAAAAGTGGTTAGCAGCTCTTACACTTGTCCATGATTCTCAAGATGCTCTCCAGCAAACATGATTATCCTTGGTTTTGTTTGTGTGGTGACTTCACTGTGGTTGCTCAAATGCGTAGTAGAAAGTTTTGCGTTCATGATGTAACACTCACTTGAGGCACTTTGGGAGGGATTTTCAGAAGATCATAGTGTTTTCCAATTTTGTGGTGATGTGTATTAATTAAATACTCATACTGACATTGTCAGTCAACATTAAACACTTCTTTGTAATATGTCAGGAAGCTCTCACAGTTCCACAGAAATTTAACAGGGCATTTGTGCCTGATTTCTGAAAATTCTGTATAAAATTCTAACTAAAGGGAGCTCAGCACTCCAATCTCCTTCTGCGGGAGAACTAACTCATTTTTAGTTTGTGGAAGTCATTCAGCATGAGGGCTAGATGATGGCAGTCAAAAATTGTTGATTTATCTGAAGTTTGGGAAACGGCCTAGGCCAATAAAGAATACGGACACTGGAGTGAACCTTTCAGTTTCTCAACCATGTCCTTTTATAAAGTGTGATCCCACGAACTAGGTAAGAAATATTCACCTTACATTTTCCATCTCGGAAATAACAGCATCAAGGATATCATACACCAAGTCTGAAATTCCTCTTCTGTCTGGATTGGAAAAGAGAGTGGAATTCAGGATCTCCCCTTTCATGGGAGTACTTTATCCACTTGGTTATGGGAGAAGAGACTTCATCTGTCTCTCCTGTAGTTCTTTTATCTTAAATAAGATACTTAATTCACTAGGCAAACATCAGCCTGTAGAGTGATTTCAAACTCTTTCTGACTTAATTAATATGTAAGCGACTTCAAGGAGTGCTCCCATTTGAAAAAAAAAGACAGGATCTAGGCTTGGCTCTCTTGTACCTTCACACGTGCTCCTGACATAATGGGCAACATCACTGTCTCTCCTTGATTTTTTTGTTGGTATATTAATAAATATGACTCTTGTATTTTCAAAGTTCGAGTTTTCAGTTAATAAAAGAAAATAGAAATAGAAAAAGAAATAGAAATAGACAAAGAAACTAAAAGATCTTATATTGTTGCAAGATTAATCAAAACGTTTAATTCACATGGTCCCACTGCTCAGCATCTTCCAGGCCTTCACCTCCTCTGGAGTGAGCGAGAAGCTCCATGTCATATAATTGGTGCTTTTCATCTCTTTTATTTGTGGATTTATTTTTTCTTAAATTCAGTACATACAATTTCAGGATCACATGGCAGTGGGATTCATGTGAACATGTCTTATTGTCATTGTATGGACCTCTCTAACAGATAGCACTTCACAGAAGTTCTCCGGAGCTGGGACTCAACCCAGCTGATACAGAAGACACCTTTATGAAGGGTTGTGCTGAAATCCAAGACTGAGCCTTCACAGCTGGCACTGGGAGTGTTGCTCCACGGTGGAGAGGGAGGACAGGCTATGCAGTCTTGAATGATGCAGTTATTGTGGTCAGAGGAGCCCTTTTTGCTTATAAGTGTTACACCTCCAGGGTCAGCCTGCTGCAGCGTGAGTTGTTGTAGATTATTTTCAAAGAGTAATACAGGCATGTAGTAAAGATACACGTTTGCTATTCAGCCACATCCTGGACAAATAAACAGAGGGAACATTTTATCAGGCTCATGCCTTCTTCCTTGTGTGACAGCATCAAATTCTCAAAAATTTCTTCCTCATAAAAATACCAAGAAAAGCTAAAAATAAAAGTGCCAGTGAGAGCCTGTCTTCCTTTAGTGCCAGTGAGAGCCTGTGTTCTTCAGGTTTTTTTTTTCCAGTTCTGAGAATTGCAATGCCACTTCTCTGCCATATGGAAAGAGACTTTGACTACTGCCACCCACCATTTTTCAGTATGCCAGTGGAAAGCATCCAAAGCAAACTCTTCATCCACGGGCATCACAAAGACATCTGAGTAAAGGAAGCATTAAGAGCACAGAAGACTGGAGACCAAGTCCTGGTGGTAGGAAGAATACGAGCTTGGAAAATCTCACTCTGAGGAACATCCTGTAAAAGGTGAAGAGGACAGATAAAAAATCTGGCTATAAGCTTTCAATCCCAAAGATTTCCTTTGCCAACTAGTGTGCCACAGTCTTATGGCGTGAGTAAAATGAAAACGTTGTAATGAAAAAACACACCAAGAAAATGATACTCCCCCTACTAATGCTATATTCAGAAAGAATTGCTAGTAGTACAAGGATAACTGGCCTGCCACATGGCTCTCAAGACTAGAAGTCTTGAGACTAGTCTCAAGACCAGAAGTCTTTTGGGATGCTGTAGTAAAGTCTGGTTTACAAAGGGTGACCTCTTCAGAAAAGTACACCTTTACAAACTTCTGAATCCCAAACCAGGCCAGAAAATCCTGGGTTAGCTCAAATCTCCATTCACCACTTTATCTGTGTCAGAGTGATGACACAGAATCTTCTCCTTTTGGTGCTTTACTCACAAGTTGAGAGTGGACCAGCAACCGAATGATGTGTTTAGTCACATAATCAAATATCTTTTCATTTCTGACTGCTGCATTGCATCACATTGACTTAAAAATAAAGAGAATTTATTCTTAATTTGATTTCTACAGGCATTGTGGTTACCCTAGGGTGTTTATCTCTTGGTATGCAGGCAGGAGGGATACATAAGACAGTGTTTCTTTTGAATGAGTCTGTCAAGGCATTGGTCAGTGGGATAAATTTATTCTGAATTCACTTTTAAAACAGACTTGTAAATGTCTAGATTCACTGAGAAGTTAAAAATAATTATCTACTACACAAATATTCTAGACCAAAACAATATTACTGTGAGATCTGCTGAAGCAATAACAAATAGTATAAATGTTACCTAATCCTCTTGTGAGGTAGATAATTTACACCTCTCTGTAGCCTGAATGCAAAACTATCATATTTAGGGACCTCAGTCTCTTCTAGGGTGCTGAAAGGGTAGGCAAAGATAACAGCAGCAAATTATGACTGCTGTAAAGCTTCTCTGAGAAAAACAGACAAGACTGAAATGAAGTGAAAAGAAAGTAGACTAGTAGAGGAGTGTGATTAAGAGATTTTCAAAAGAAAGCCTATCCAGTAATCCCAAATGTTTCTGAGGAAGGAATGAACCATCCAGAGTGCATCTACTTGTCCAGTATTACATCAGACACAATATATTTCCTTCCTGCCTAAGCAGTTACTCACCATCTGCCCTAGTAAGTAAGATTATACTCACTTTGATTTTGATCAGACACAAGCATCTCAGTGAGCTCCATACTTGGCTAGGCTCCTGTTATGGGCGCAATGGTATGTGCAGTGAGACATTTCATGATGTTGTTGGACCATTTGCAAATTAGGTTTAAGTGGGGACTTTGTCTTGCCACTAACTGGATAAGAGTCCTTTCATCCTTGTAAGTACAACCTCTGTCATAGAAAATTGCAAGTAAAGAGTCTGTCCTGACTGCTGGTTCAGCAAACATTTTTCCTCTCCATTTTGGAGCTCGTGGCACTACTCATGACAAGGTGGATATAGCAAAACAGATATTGTCTACAGATACGGTCTTTGCATCTGTTAGTCATATGCAGCTATGTGTATGTGACAGTTCAGTGTATCCCAGCAAATGGATAATATGGACTACTTCTTGTTATTGTAAAATGTAGTTGTCCCATTTTTCAAGGTGCTGGACAACTACATGTACCGAGAAAGAAGACTTATATGCCAAAGAGGAGGTTTTGGCCTGTTGCAGGTGACATAGACCACAGTCATATCCACAGCTGAGTGAATAATTTCCTATACCTCTGTTATCCACCAGCTGGAAGCAGATGCAAGGTCTGAGTCATTTGAAGAGAATAACTGGCTTCTTGACCTATAAAATATTTTTCCATTCATCTATTTCCTTTAAATAATGATGACACAGTCAAAATGATCAGCTGGACATGGCTGTGCCCCTAGATGCTGTTTGAGACTTTTTCTTCCTAGTCCTTGAACGCCCCTGTCAATGACTACTCTAAACTGACTTGCACCAGAAGTGAAGCCCTCAGCAAAGATTGGGACATAAAACATTTCTAATTCCTCTTGTGTTGTTGCTTGAACAGCTGCATGTGATAAGGTTGCAGAATCTTATATATTGAGCAGCTCAAGTTGTAATGCAGCATGCAACAAGTAATGTTTTGATCTTAGTTTTAATTTGGTACTGATCTTATTTGGCATTAATCTTATTAGTATCTAGCATCAGCCAATTGCAAAGGTTAAGGTTAGGTCTTAATAATATTATTTTGGCTTTGCAAGCCAGCCATCATCAGTGATAACTGAGAATTTTTACAATATGTTTCCTTCATTTTGTTTTCCATTGTGTTTCAGAAGCACATGCATATTTTCATAACTGGTGGCCTGTAGAGTCTCTCAGGAGTGCAGAAATATCTTTTATGTGAAAAATGCCATAGAAAGCCATTCGGGGGCGAGGTTCTGTACTCCAAGTGTCCCTGAAGGAGCTATAGGGCAGAAGTCCTATCCCAGATAGGACTAGGATCAGAGAGCTTGCAAACCAGTCTGCCCACCTACACACCACTGGCTCTCTGGTTAGTGGACAGCTTACTCCAGTACTAATACTGAGATATATGTATTGAGTACTGAGCTACTGGGAGCCCTATACTGAGGTGGGGCTCTCAGGTTTCTGCACAAACTACTTTAATGGGATAGTTAGATAGAAAACTGAGTGCACAAAACCAAATTTATCATATGTCAAAGAGTGTCCCAAACCCAATTTACCTTCATTTTACCATCCTGTCCTGATGCTGATGCATGCCTATCATGATATTCTGCAGGGTTCTGGTCTGAAAGAAGATGAGTCCCAAATGATTCCCTTCACCTTATCAAGAATGGGAGGCACTGGCTGTAGCTGAAGCAGAAAGAAAGGTGAAACCAGAGACCAGCACAGGAAAAACAACTGTGCAAGCAAAGCTCAGGTCTGCCTCAAAAACGAGGGACATTTTGGTGTAACTGAGAATTTCTCTCTTAAAGCCCAATTCAAGACCACTGAGTCAACAAGCTGCAAGAAACATTTGTTCAGGCCTCTAAGCACCTTAAACAAACTCCAATGTAAGACTTTAGAGACTGAGAACGTTTTCAAGTTGAGAACTGCAGAACGATGGGAAGTGATACCATGGAAGGTGGGCATCTTCCTGTAGAGCAAAGTAGATACTGCTGTTGGAATAGCTCTCCCCTGCTCTCTCCCTGCATGACCATGCATGCTTTTACAGATGACATGAGTAAGCCTCTATAAAAAGATAGATTAGGAAGACTGCAGTTAATGGCTAAGAGCAATTTCAGCTGAAATTATGTCAAAATGAAGCTTTTTGACATATTCTCTGTACCTTAATAATTTTAAATGGAGAAGCCTCTGTTGCTTGGTAGTTTTCCTCATTTGAACACTATGTTCTTTATTCAGTGAAATGAAAGTCCAGGAATATCCAGGAAAAGAAATAAGTTGTACGTGCCAAATAGAGGTCTCTATCCGACAATGCAGCAGAAAAGAACTAATGGATCATGGTAGGTTTCTAATTGATTCAGGATTTCCAAAGCAATGCTGTAGGACAACTAGGGCCACACAGAGTAGGAAAATGAGCTGAGCTGAGAGATTGTTGTGACTCCTTGCAGCACTAGACATCAAAACAGATGTCATAAAACGGGGAAGGATTCAGAAAGAAGAGCAAAAATCATCCAAAGACCAGAAAACTCTACTTTGAGCTATTTGAGGAGCACAGTCCATTTCATATGTTTAAGGGAAATGATTTGATGTCACCCTCCAGAGAATTACCTAGAGAAGAGATCACAGACCTTTCTTTTGCATAGCAAAACAAGTTGAACTAAGAAGGCAGTGGCTAGAAGCCAAAACTAGATTAATTCCAACTAGAAACAAAGGTGGAAAGGTTTATAGAGAGTATGAGTCAGAATTTACTGAGCAACATAGCAGATCTTCCAGTATTTGCAAATTTTAAAAAAGGCAGAATAATTTTCTATAAGAAATGTTATTGTTGCGTTCAAAGTTGCTGAAAGTCAGTGGTTACACAGGAGGTCAAATGGATCATCTCTGTGATGCGCTTAGATGCTTACAAACAACTTGACTCAAACATTGCGTTATTTACAGCATTTTACTAGTTAGCCATTCTTTGTACATCTGCAAATGAGGTTTATAATTTAAGCATAATGTCGTAAGAAGATGCACATCTTCACTATTTTCTGTTCAACTGTTGAACAAAGCTTCTCTTTTTGAATAAATAAATAGGGAAGGTATAAAAATTACAGAGCTGCAAAAATGTGGATAAGAAATTATTCCCATAACTCTAGATGATGTCTTGAAAATATTTTTTAAAAGAAAAATCAATTTATTTCTTGATAACTTCAGTAGTACTGTGAAGATATTTAGTCTATCATTTAGAAAACAAAATGTTTTCTCTTTTTATTCCTGATGTGGTTTTTTACAGTGCTGAATTCCACAGATGAATATTGGTGCAAAAGTCTGCAACAGTAATAATATGAACAAAAAAAATTACTATACTAAGATTTGGGTGTCAGGGGGCCAACAGGTTTCCTTTCTTTTGCATCTCACAATAAAATTACACAGCTGGAGCGTGTACATAGAAACTCAGCTCAAGGGTAGGTGATCCTAAAGACGAGTTCTATAGGAAGAAAGCATTTAGGAGGGGTTGCAGGTTTGTTATGGGGGTCTATTTACACAGTCTGGCATGGATCTTATCCAGAGTTTAGGACCAAAGTTTCCCACCACACTCAAATAAAATCCCTGTTTGGCTTCTCTGAGTGCTATTAAGAAAAGCCATGCCAGTCCCTTTTCAAAGAGATCAAGGAATTTTTTTCCTGTTCTTAGTACTACTTGTTTAACCCCAAAACCTGATGGTATAACAGAGCACAGAAAGAGAAGAGTGCGGATGCAGCAGTTTCAATTAGAGAGAAACTGAAGACATCATCCCACATCTGCCCACAGACCCAGCTCCAAGGTCCTCAGTATTTTTCAGAGATGTCCTAGGAGAATCCTAAGGCTCATAAAGGGGTGGGTTTCTGTTGCACCACCGTCATAAGACTGGAGAGAAGAGGACTGTCAGGGATCCGTGTTGTATCTTGGTCAACTGATCTCAACCAGAATATCCTTTGGAAAGTTGCATTTCAACAGAATCTTCACTTACAAGGTTAGGTATGCTAGGACCACTCTTCTCCTGATGCTCTTGTGCAAACTCAAGATATGCTGCATCCTTTGCATCAGGGCAGCATAGCTCACTGCATCATTTGAGGATTGGTTTTGGAGTGACACACTGCCTAGTCTTTGAGTTCTTGAGATGACTAACTCACCAGAGAAGTCTTGACATGGAAGCACAGGAAGAGGATCAGGGCAGGAAGACTTGCTAGAGCAGAGGATATTTCCCTGCCCTGCATTAGCAGAGTGTCCAGCCCATCCTCGGGCAGGATGAAGGAGCCACTCCCTCTCTCTGAGGGACAGTTAGGTAAGAAAAGACACATTCTCCAAATACCTGCTGCCTCCATCAAGCTCTGGGCACATGTATGCTGTGTCCTTCAGAGAGACCACTCATAGGCACACACACACATCCCACCGAAGTACATGGAGCAGCGATGGTCAAGATTTTGCCTTCTAAAGGAGTTTTCATTGAATGCTGTGAAGCTTTTGTTCAGGCCTGAAATTGCCTCTTTTAATGGCTCCTACCTCCAGCATTAACATTGACCTTGTTTTCTTCTTCATCTCTCTTTCTTCATCTTCTGTGTTCTGTGTTCCTTCTTCCTCCCCTTCTTCAGCCACAAACAAGTACAAAAGAAAAGGAAGGGGCTAGAAACAGAGGTTTATAAGAGGGAGTCTCAGTTGAAATGGAGAAATGAAAGATAATGAATACATATTTGAGAGAGAAAAGAGGCAACTTTTCTCACATGGCTGTTAAATGAAATCCCTGTGTAAAATAAGAAGCTTCTGAACTGGGGTTTCCTTGGGAGGGTCATTCACCTCCTCGATCTGCATATGTTGGGATGCAATATTTCACTGCAAGAGCCTCACTTTGTGTCCTCCTATTCCCCCAGGTGCCCCCTCTGCAGCTTGTAACACTATTCACTTCTCTGCTTGTTCCTCTCTGCCCTGCTGCTCCAGATGAGTTATTTTCCCACAGACCCAGAGCAGGGAATAGAGAGGCACTTGTAGCAAGAAGACATTTTGTGCATGTGAAACTTGAGATCAGGTACTCCACAGTGCTAAAAAGCAAGGGTGGATATTGTATGTATTAATTTAAGCGATGCCTCCAGTGCAGGCAGAGTCAGCTCAGCTCAGTTGGATCATTTGAGGACTTTTGTTGCTTGTTGCGTTTGTTGCTGCTGTTGTATCAGACATCACTGATGCCTGATGGCAAGGAGGGACTGCATTATCATTATAATATTTGAAACAGTGTTGCTTGCAAGGTTGCATGATAGTCCTGAAAACCAAAGCTTTGAGGCTTTTCATGAAAGCTAGAGGACCGACTCTCTTTTCCATTCGTGCAATACTGAAAATTGGATGGCTGTTGTAGAGACATTGGTTTCTTAATCTCTAGTATGAGACAGTTGAATGGATCAAGCTTCCAGAAAATGCTAAGCTTCTTAGGTCAGGAGATGCCTTTAAGGTATGTGGTGAGACCTCTAAATCACTAGCCATGCCTTTTTTTTTCTTAACTGTTTACAGAGGAAGGTATTCCCAGGGAAAGAAAACCATATTGAAATACAATAAACAACCTTGTTCATTAGACAAATTGAATGCAGAGCTGTTAGCTATAATTGAAAGTAATAAATAATTTCCAGTTAGTAAAACCTTCAAGTTTTGCCAGTATATTCATGTCACAGACACAGTGAAATCTGAAGTGCTGCAGTGCAATGCAAGTGAGTCAAAACTCATACTGTATTTTATGAGGATATTCCTGTCAAAATATGTTCCACACTGTGATGCCCTTGATTTATTTGCAGTGTACTTTCAGTCTCACTCTGCCTTCCTGGCATTTTTTTCTGAGCACTACCATATTGCTAAAGAGACATTTCAAACAAGTCAGGGCCCATCAGCAGGGCATTTCCTTTGGCATTCTGTATCTAAATATTGATGGATGTTTGCTGTTTATGATATTACTAAGGACTAAGCCACTGTTGTTAGGCTGGGGCATAATTGGCTTCTATTGTGCCTTTGATCAAACAGAGCTGACAATGCCTTTTAGGTTGAAAATCCCCTTCATTTACAATCTTACACACAAAAAAAAATCTGCAGTTTCAAGCAAACTCCATTTCTGACCCAAAGCAAAACTATGACAGCGGTGCCGTGGCTTTGTTCAGACAAGTTAAAGCAGAGGCGTATTGACTTTCCCGATGTTCTTTGCCCCCCAGTTCTGCTCAATGAACGTGGTTGCTTTTATTTAACAATATTGTCACAGGGGGAGAAGCCGTGCCAGGGCAGTGGGCCGACGGTGGTGTTTCCGCACAGTTGGGATGATTTCCTTCTGAATCACCCGTCTCACGAAAGAAAGCGCCCGTCCTCAACGCCGAAGGTGGGGAGGCGGAAGGAAAGACAAGGAGCGCCTTGCTGCTGCCTCTCACGCTGGGGGCATTTTGTGAATGACTCCAAACACTCGAGTGGTTGGCTCTTGTTGAGAGCCAAAGTCACAAGAGAGCGATTCTCTGTGGTCATAGGGTTTTTATGCATTGTTTCATTCACATTCTTCATCTTCCAAGGGCTGCCTCGGGACACGGGGGCAGCAGCATGTAAGCAAGCTGCCCACAGAGGGCTTGGGAGAAGAATCCCTCAAGAAAACAGCCCTGGCCCCACGTGCACATTTCAGTTGTTTGGTGAGGGAATGCTCTCAAGGGGGTTGTTTCCACCCTCCATGGCTGTGTGTGGCCCCTGGATAGAATCACAGAATCATTATGGTTGGAAAAGACCTTCAAGATCATCAAGTCCAGTTGTAAACCCATCACCACCATAGTGCCAAGCAGGCTCTGCACCACCTCAGCAGAGAATTGCACACTCCACAGATTAAGGCATGCTTTGAGCACATTGACTCTATTTTTCTCTTACCTTTTTATTTCACTGGGAAAATGGGAGTAGAGGGTCCCTCATCACAAACTGGAGCTCTTCAGAGGATGTTAGCAGCCCCTTGGAGCAATACAGGAATACCCAAGCATACCAGCTCCCTGTGTGTGTGGCTCTTGTGCTTATCCCCAGGCATCCACACCTGACCGCTCTCTTCAGCAGTGCTTGGTGGGTCTTGGCTGTCACCCTATTTACTCGTTCTTGTGCATCACTTGCTGCTTTCTGCTCTGAGGCACTCTAGGGGAGAAGCACTGCTGAACTGAAAACTCTGTATCTTATCCTGGCGTAAACAGCAGAACAAATTTCAGAGGAGCAGAGAATATGTCCTTTAGGTACCATTTCAAATGAAACCATCCAGATGAGCATTTTCCTTGGGTACAAAACAAGGAAGGGGAGCCAAAGTCCTGGGATAGAGCTCTAGTTACATCCTCTATCGTAGGCTCCCTGATGGGGCTGGGACTTGGCATCAGCGTGGCAGAGACGGGGGTGACGGACAAAGGAACAAATTCATTCATTAAAGGTTATCAGAGGACAGCACGGAGCATCTGGATGTGGCACAAATGTGTGCAGGAAATAGAAGGAGTTAGAAATCATGCAAAAAATACACCCAGATTTAGTCTGAACTGGATACATAGCTCCACAGAATTCAGAAAAAAAATATTGCATATATTGTATACATATCTCATTCATATATATAAATATATATCTTGCTGCAGCAAAACCTTTTCTCCTTCACAAAATAAATCAGGAAAGCAATTTTTTAAAGCCTTGGTAAAATCAACAAAGAAATGTTCATTTAAAAATGCTAAGGAAACGCAGAGGGGGTGGTTAGTTTCTGTACACAGAATTTTATAGTTTGTGTTGCCAAGGAAGGACCATGTTCAGCAAAGGGCTTAAGTGTGCTCAGCTTCAGGCACAGACACATGAAGGTAAGACAGGATCTAATCCCCAGTGAAGCCAAAAAGAATGGGTTCCTGCCAACTGCTGCAAAACTGTGTTCAAAGAAGATCTGGCTAAAGGTTTGGTTTCACGAAAGAGAGTGAAAAAAATAAGGGTAAGATATAAATATAAGAAGAACAATGAGCCTTGTGGATCTTCCCCAGTGTGTAAAGGCAAGCATGAAATGGGCTTTCTGCTGTTTTCCTTAGAACAGTTATTGTAATCTTTCCTACACAAGACATGAATTATCAGGAAGTCAATTAAAAAGTCCAGGAGTATTCCAAGAATGAAATTCTGGATTCCTATTCACATATTTTTGCTGAAGTATTGGTGGTTTGTAGATTTAAAATATTTGGTTTTCCTGGGTTGAGCCTGGAAGCTCTTCTTTAAAAATAGTTATTGACAAAGCTCTTAAGAGCACTTTCTTCTGTAATAACATTTAGCAGCTTGAAACTGAAATGTTTAATTTTTATCCACCCAAGAGAGGTGTTTGCTGTCAGAATACTTGTCCAGGTTAGTGACACATCTGAATGGATTTTGTAGGAGCCTGGTTTATTTTTGCTTTTAGCAAAAGGGTAATTCAAACATTTATTCTGAAAAATAATCAGTCTTGGTTTATAGGCTTTGCATATTAGATGGGAGAAACAGAAAACTTGTACCTGGATATGCTAAAGCTAAAAAGCTACAGATAAAAATTTACCAATCAAATTTAATTTTGCTAATCATTTGATATGCACTCTGTTGCAAAACACTGGTACTGGAACTTGTGGCAGCAAAAAAACAGCTTTTTGTCTGGGAGCAGCAGAGGGTGCTAGACAGACGTAATTAGCAATGTGCAAGAGCTCGTCGTGGCTCTGGTCGCTGTGAATGGAGACCTTTGTGTGTTGCATGTTCCTGGCGTCTGCAGAGGCCAAAATCAGAAACACACTCAATTGTGAGAGCAGGGGAAAGCTGCTCTCACATGAAAAAGCAACCAACCATACCCAAAATGAGGCAAGAGAGTATGTTCAAATGCCACAAGGTATGAAGAAAAAGGATGAGAGAGCTTGCAGGTTGGTGGGGTTGCCCTCTCTTCAGGCACTTTGACATTTTTGAAAATCGCAGTTTTTGTTTCAAGAATGTGGAGAATTCCGGTCATTACTTTGGGAGCTTAGAATGGCCTTTTCTCACCCATCTGCATCTTCCTACATCTTCCTCCTGACAATGGCATCAACTCACAGAGCTTTTTGCCTTCTGCTCAGAATATGTGCATGTACCGCACTGCATATTGTAAGGTGTAAGCATGCACTGACAGTGAATTTTTTTAAAAAAAGAGTAATTATTATTTACACCTAAAAATGTGCTCAGGCATTTTAAGATTCTCCTTGAAAGGTTTCATTTGAAAGCATATTAATGCAAGCAACAACTCAATCAGGAGCTAAATATCTAGAAATCTGTCTCATTTTTATTAATCTATCTTTTTTTATCAAAAGCAGAAAGAAGTTATTTTTCCTTACTGAACTCAGAGGACAATCTAATATATGGATATGCTTTTTTTGCGGCTATGTTTGTCTACATGTACAAAAATACATTCTCATTAAGGTATTTTACAACGTGCGTGTTCCTCTTGCTACCCATTTTTCTACTCTCCCAGTTCGTGTCCAGTGACCACCAGGGGAGATACATAAATCCAAACACATACATTGTCTCAGAGGTCACCACAGAGCTTTGGGTTCTCTTTTCAGGGGAGTAATATTGCTCAAGGCGAGGCAAAAACAAACAACAAAAAAAAGAATCCCTGTGGCAGCTGCAAATTTTAGTCTCCATTCCCAGCCCTTCCGGGATCCTGGAACAGGATCCTAAAAAATCGACTTTTCAAAATATTTAAGTGGAGCAAGGGAAGTATTCTCATTTACAGTCTAGATTTGAAGCCTTTTAAGTTTTTTGAAGCAGAGAGCTATTTCTGGCGGGGAAGAAAAGCAGAGATCTTCAGTCTCAGGACACCTTCTATTACTAGATTCTCATATTTAGGTACAACCATTTCTTCACTAAAATCAACCTTTTTCTTTTTTTTTTTGTATTTGTAGGCTGTCAGTGACTCTTTTGATGGGACAGTGCTTCAGCTGGTTTACCCAGGAGTCTGCTAGACACCTATAGATTTATAATTAATTGCTTGTTTTCAAGAGTGAGAAAAGATAAAAGATTTAATCCTCAGTAAACACACACCTAACAGTCACATACTGTAGCATTTAGAGTGTTATAGAAGAAATCAAGATTTGATAAGTTTGCTGAAAAACCTTATTAGAAAAAAAAAAAGTATGCGTAACAAAAAGCATAAGGCAAGCATATGTCTCTGCAAATTATTATTCAAACTTAATAAATTTCAAATATTCTTGACAGGTGTTAAGAAGAGGGCAAATAAACTAACTGTCTTTGTACAGCATTATGGAAACATCTGAACTTTCAACTTTGCTCAATCCAGCTATATCACTATAAAAAGTAATGAGTAAGTTCTGTTTAGATCTTGGAAATTTCTTGTCCTAAATGGTTTTAAATTGTTTTTCTAAGTTTATGATATTTTTACCACTAAGAGAGATATGAAGGGAACCTTTATAACATGCCCGATACAAAGGACTCCGCAACTTAAAGTCAGCATAAAGAGAGGAATAGAGAGGCTTTCCAGCAGTGCAAAGGTGTGAGGCAGGAAAGCCATGAGGAAAGAAGAGCCCAGAAGAGGAACTCAGGAGAAATATTCAGGCTGAATCCTTTTTCTACCTACATTTTCCTGGGAACAAGGGAAATCAAAGATGGAACAAGGGAAGGATGGGCAGCCTTACCATGTTCATATCTCTCTGGTTAAACATAAAGATGAAATTGCTTGACGTCTGCATAAGTCTGAGCACATTTTAAAGACAGGGCAATGCAAAAGCAAGGAATGAAAGTGTTCATGTTAGGAGTCATGGTACCTAATGCTTTTCCAATGCTTATGCAGTAAGATTCATTCTATGAAGCAAACACCTGTGAAAGTTTCTGTCCATTTACTGCATTCTTAAAGAAAATACATATATTTTGTTTGTGGATGACCTGATTTTGTGAGAAAGCAGAAATGGTCTATACAACAAAGGGACTCAGCGGTGCAATTTCTTTAAATTGTGTCCTTCATTTTTCCCAGCGCTGTTACAACTGGCAAAAATGTCTGGAGCACTAACATAACTCAGCACAGCTGGGACAGAGTTCCCCTCAAAGTCTTTACTACCCAGTCAATAAACAAGAGATAAAATCAACTGAAAATGTCAACAGTGTATTTCCATTACAGAAATAGACAAAGAAGCAAAGTTAAGGTTGACATAGCTATGTAAACACTGTGTGTTAATAGTGAGTGATAAAGGCTTATAGGGCTTTTGGGAAGCGACTAAATTCCTTTACTGTCCATATCTAGACAGACTTACTAGTTCTGGTCAGGAAATGGAGGTGAGGGGTAAGGGGTCCTCCCCCTTCATGAAAAAGTGTCCAAAAAACCCAAATAAATGAGTATTTTTTTGTATACAAAAAATCTGAAAGAGGAAAATATTGTGACAAAAGAATGATTCCCAGCAGAATTTCTCTTCAGGGATACCGTAAAACATGCTTTTGCCATTTGAAGAAAATTTGTGCAAAATTCCCCTGCAGCTCTAGGATTTCTTAAGGGCTCTCATTTTAGCCATTTGTGGATCTTTGTTGTCTTGCTTACCTCTACTTCAGCTTTTACAAGTTTATCCAGTTTTATTTGTGACTAAGGAGCCCCAGCCTGGACATCTCCAAAGTTTCTTGCTTTGTAGCTAAGAAGATACATGCTTTAGTACTAGCTTAGGATTTATAATGTGGTAATGCAGAGAATCATTTTCTGGAAAATCTTCATTGGGAAATGCAAACACTCATGTTTAATAAGTCCTTTATCCTGCCTTGAGTTTTAAGATTTATTTCATAAGTATGTAAAAGATAGTCTATTTTCATGGAGATTTGTATTTTCTATCACGGTGTGAGGAAAGAATTGGAGCCTGGGGCCCTTCTGATCAACATATATCTCCAAACTCTGCAGGTTGGAAAGCTGCTCTCTGAGTGAAGTGAAAGTGGAAATTTTCAGTTGTTGACTGAAAGTAGAAGGAAGAAACAACTTTTAAGAAAGGACCAAATATTCTCAAATTTGTAATAATAGGATCAACATTAGAAATCTAATCAGGAGGATGTTGGCAGCAGGGCAGGGAGGGGATCCTGCCCCTCTGCTCAGCTCTGGGGAGCCCAAACCTGGAGCCCTGGGGGCAGCTCTGGGCTGCCCAGGACAAGAGGGACGTGGAGCTTCTGGAGAGGGACCAGCAGAGAGCAACAAAGATGATTAAGGGGCTGGAGCATCTCTCGTATGAGGAGAGACTGAGTGAATCCGGCCTGTTTAGCCTGGAGAAGAGAAGGCTGAGAGGGGATCTCATCAACATGTATAAGTACATGAAGGGAGAATGTAGGGAGGAAGGGGCCAAACTCTTCTCATTGGTGGCCAGTGACAGGACAAGGGGCAATGGGTATAAGCTGAAACCCAGGCAGTTCCATCTCCATGTGAGGAAGAACTTCTTCCCTGTGAGGGTGCCCGAGCCCTGGCACAGGCTGCCCAGGGAGGCTGTGGAGTCTCCTTCTCTGGAGATCTTCCCAACCACCTGGATGCCGCCCTGTGACCCGTGCTGTAGGTGTGCCTGCTTGAGCAGGAAGGTTGGACTAGATGATCTCTAGAGGTCCCTTCCAACCTTGAACATTCCGTGATTCTGTGATTCTGTGAAATCCTAGTGTTTTGAAATACCAGGAGCAAAATCAGCATCATTTTTCTGCAGAGTGTATCCCCTTTCCAAGAAGAGAGAAGCGAGCATTGTTAGTGACTGGGACTAGCTGTGCGAGGCAGAGATCCCACCTCTAGAGCCAAGTCTAGTTCTGTGATCAAACACTAGTATAGCTGATACAGTGGGATGAACCAACAGCTTGGATGGATTCTTGTTAATTATCATTGCCTGGGCCAGCCTAACAGCAGTTTGAAGCCATGAGCTTATCTGACTGATCTTCACGGAAACACTTGCACTTGCATTGAGATGCGAAGGTGGAGACTGGGACTACCTGGAAACATGTTTGTATGAACTGGTGAGTTCTTTTTGCAGGCTTCCAACCTCACCTATGAAGAGATTTACTTGCAGGCTCTTAAAGCGGTGCATGGCTGGGGAAAGAATTGCTTATTTTGGTTAACCACCAGACACATTGCAGTTGCAATGCAGAAGCAAGCAAAATGCTCTCTTATAAAATCTGGCTGAGTTCTAATATAAACATCATCTATCGGTGCTTTTTGGGGCAAAGTGGGATCATACCACACAGCATCCCCAATTATAATTTTCTCTTTATCTAGGTTTCTCAGTGAAGAATAAATCAATTTCAGTAAATCACAGGTTTGCCATTTTTATTAGAATAATAATGAACTACTGTTCTGTGCCTTGCATTGTACCAATGGCTTCCTAGCTCTGAATATGAAATAAATAAAGACATTCTTCTCTGAAGGGCTATAAAATGTCAGAGTCACTGAGAGCAGTTAAGTGGGGGGATAACTTTCCTGACTGTCAAGAGCTTTGCCATGTTTATCCTCTATACTTCCCAAGGACAATGTCTATACCTCTGTCTAGACTGCATGTAGTGTTAAAATACCATTAAAACTTAAAACCAAAGATGCAGGAATCAGTAGTTCCCTGGTCATGGAGGCACAGCTTTACACAGGCCAACCTGAGAACTTCAGGATGCTGCAGCCAGGCTGAGTATCTTCATGTCGCCATGCATTTTTAAGGCCAGACTTAGTCTTCTGCTTTTCAGTGTAGACACTGTGTTTTTGAGGAAGATTGAGGAGGTTCATGGCATTGAGGATGCACTGTAGATGTAGTGAATTTTTGTCAGGTCACTGGGAGAACTCCCCTGTTTCCTTCTGGTTCCATCAAACATACCTCCCTAAAGCTGTCCCAAGACGGGACAATTATTAGTTGATAAATTGATGTGGGTTATGTCCGTATGCTGACTATGAGGCTGAGGCAGTGGAGGAAAACATGAGAAAATTTCAAAAATAAATTAAAAATGATCCTGCATAGCAAACACCTGGGAACACAAGGACACATCACTGCATAATTTCTTTTCTCCATAAGTATTTTGCATGCACATATTTCCACATCTGTGCCCTATTTCTGAAGCACTCGTTTTGCTTATATGCTTGCTTTGTTTTTGCCTAAATTTTGCTTGTATCTTTGCTGAAAATTAACCACTCATGACTGAACAAAGGGTCATTAAGCCAAGTGGCTTGGTCTTAAATTAGGGTGAATGCAATTTTATGAAAGAAATGGTAACCTATCACATATGCTAGTTGCAGGATAGAAGACAAAATAGCATCCCAACTATCTGTGGTGAGGGCTGTGCCTACTAATGCCCTTAACATAGCTGAAAATGTAACGCTGAATATTTTTTGAGGGACAACATGTACATCCCACCTTCCTTTTGCATGGGAAAGGAGAGGAAATGAAGAGAGGGGGATTTGAGAGCTGCTAGTCTGACTTTCTAATATCTTGAACACTTGAGACAGCAAAGTGGATGGAGTCTGATTCACATAGTGCTGTGCAATGCCAACTTCTGGGACAATCAGGCCCAGTTTATCTCAAACCATCCCTAAAATGTGTTATTTCTGTGCCTCTCATTCTCCTCTGTGAGAACAAGGTAATAGTCTCTTGTGTCACCATGGTGAAAACTGCATGTTCCCCAATACTGGAGACAGTATAATAATGAAACCCATATTAAATGAGGGAATTCATAACTGCACCTTTTCACCAGATTTTTAGTACTGAGCAGCTACTAGAAAACAAGGGAAAAGTAGAGAAAGGGAAATGTGCAAGTATCAAAATGAGGCAAACTTACATACTGTGGAACAAGAGAGGGAAATAATTACATTTTTATTGTAAAGTCACATTTCTTCACTACTGAGCATTAAATAAAATCAGGGTCAGATAGCTGAAACCTGAATCGTGAACCATCCACAAAAAAACAACCAGATCAGGGGCTCAGGCATTGTCTAACATTTGAATGTTTAATATTACAAACTTAACGTTCTTCTTGTGTAATTTGCCCATGCATAATATACACTGAGAGCTTGATCTTGCTCCCTTTGACTTTTGAGATGCAGATCTTGATAACCTCGTGTTCGTAACTAATACAGCTGTAATCCTGTCAGGGAGTTTTAGTGGTAACAGAAACCCCATGATCAAAACTGCAGATAACTTATCTCTGAGGCATGCATGCAGGAGGACCTTGCAAAGGCTGAGAGTGGAAAGGCCACTGTAGGGGACCTAAGTGCTGATAAAGTGGCAGTTTTATTGCTGTGGTCTTCATTCCAGACCCCAGCCGTGGGGAGCAGGGAGTTGTCCCCATAGGGTTTGGTGCTGCACAGGGCACAGAGAGGAGCTCCCAAAATTGATTTTTTAGACTCAGTGAGGAGGCAGCAGCAGCAAAACCCATCTTTGCCAACCTGCTTTTGCATCTTGTCCTGCTTAGAGATAACAAACACGTCCCATGCATGAGGATGGCAGGGAATTAGCAGCTGTAGCTCTGCCATCCCATCTGTGTGACAGGAGAATTGCTGCCTGTGTGTAGGATGGGGTGAGTTTGCCTCTTGCTGCATGTTGTCTCCAAGGCATACCTAAACGAGGCGATTTACCTTGCGGGGCTGAAGATCACATTTCCCTTCTGTCTGTAGCCTGAGCCACTGTCCTGGTGCTAAAAATACTAACATGTCTCACAGGAGATGTCCTCAAGCACTGTGGTCACCTCTGTTTGTCCATTCCCTCGCTGCTTTGGTGGTGACATGAGTTTTCCAGGTCCTCTTCCACCATCCAAATGCTGTCCTCAGGGATGAGGTTACATGGGAACACATGAGTGTACCATTCCAGTGGCTCTTCTGACCTCATTAAGTAAACTGCAATTTCTTATGTATATCATTACAGCATATGGCTGGAGCAAGGGGGCTGTGTGGCTCTTTCAAATATGTGCTGAATTGATCTGAGAGAAATGAGAATAATCAAGGATTTTTTCTCATCTGACTGGACCTTCAAAGCCTCTGGTAGACTTGCGCAAGTTCAGAAAACTTATGTTTTCCATTTGTTCTTTTATTTCCCCTGGCAGAAGGACAATACAACTCAGCAAATAGCAACCTCTGTGGTATTTCTGCCCTAGTGAGAAGAAAGGTTTTTTTCAGAGTTTTAGGTCTGTGGTCTCATGTCTTGAGTATAGCTTCAGATGGTATAGGCAGGAACAGAAGTTCCCCCCCCAAAGTGCTTAAGACACAGGTTATACCTACTCCAGGAGTACTTTACCTGAAACAGAATATGGGAATCCTGCCTCTTCATCCTGCATATATACGTGACACAAGCTAGGATGATCAATCATATCATAGTTTGCTCCCCAGCTGAGGTTATGTGTGCTGCTCTGTCAGCTGGGAGGATGCTCCACCACGCCACTGTCTGAAACTGTGAGGAAGGAGACTGGGAGGGCACCCCTGGTTCCCACTGAGCATGAGGCATTTGTGACCTTCCTGACAAAGCTGCAGGCAGGCTTTGCTTCTCTTTCATGTTAATTTCATGAAGAGGATCATGAAAGTTGCCAGTTGGTCTTGTCTGTGAGATTTCAAGACCTTGGCTTGGAGACAGTACCTGCAGGGAGAAGAGATCTGGATCAGTGCAAGTTTTGGCTCTCCCAGAGCTTTTTGCTGTCCTCCTTACACATTTGTGCCTACCAAAGCTTGCATCTCCACAGTAAGGTATGCCTACATGGCCATGACTCCATACCATAGCTACTAGGGATTGTTCCACTGCTTCAAGAAAAATAACCTAGCCTAAGGGATGTCCCAGCTGCCAGATGCAAAGGTTTGGTTTCTAATGAAAGATGGGACAGCCTCAAGGGTTTTTACAGGTTGAGTAATTCGTTAGTGACTAAGGCTGGTTATTCATCAGTAGCTGACAATTAAAACAATCTTGCAGCCTTGTGGGACAGCATCCTTCATCGTTTTGCATAAAGTTCACTTTAACCTCATATTTAATTGTCACTTTACAGGATGCACATTACGAATAACATTCTGATTCAGATGTCTCAGAGATGTTCAGAAACGTCTTATCTGGAGAGCCCCTCGTCATGATTATTAATCATAGTTTTCCCAGAAGAAGGTCCACCCATGCAACAAGCCTCCTGAAGACAACGGCTGGAGAGCAACCTCCTCCATCCGTTTCCTTCACAAGCAACAGAGAAAAGCATGAGAAGAAGCTGTAGCCACTTCCTGTGGGTAGCAAGGAGCAGCCACTGAAGGCTTCTGACCCCCAACTCCTGCAAGGATAGTCAGTTTTCATAGCCCCAAGCGTTTGCTGAGGTCAAATAAAGGTCTTATTCCTAATCATCAGACTTTCTATGAACCTCAGTTTGAAGGGCTGAATAGCAGTCACTCAGCATCAGCCCCCATTTATGCTAGAGTGTTTATAAGGCTGCAGAGCCAAGATCAGAGCTTCAAACAAATGTGGAATATTTTTTACAAATTTGAAAATTTAAATCTGCTTGTTTTACCTCCGCCTTGATGCATCAAGCTGAGAAGACACACAGTCAGCATGGTTCTTTTGTACACCGTTGACAAAGTCCAAATGAATGTAAGAATTTTTGGTTTGCTTGCTTTTTCGTGTGTGTATGTGTATGCTGATTTTCACACTGCTGGGCAGATTTGCTTTGTTACACCAGTTTCATACCTGCCCTCATCCTCTGAACCTTTGTTGTTCAAACATTGGAAGGGCACTAATGAGAATGAATTTCACCCTGGTTCTTTCCTACATAGTTTGTTTTTTTGTGGCTGACGAACTCTCTCTAGGTTGATAGTGGAATTTAAAGGGAATTTTTGAAATGCTGAATTTTGAAACTAGAAGCTGCTGGCCTTCTGTGGTGGATCTAACAGAGGAGCTTTCAGGGCCTGTTATGAAGGCTTTATGTGTTACCTGGCCAAAGTTGGGATCCTACAGACGTGTAGTGGGATCCATAATTGGCACTTTAGGACTTTCAGCTAGTCCAAAATGTAAGAAAGATGTAACCTATGCAGGAAAAAAAATAATTTTGCCATTGAAAAGCTAGACCACATGTAAGGATTGGGCCTGCTTTGCTTGGTATTAATAACTATAAGTGCACAGTGTCATAGTAATACTGCCTTTAATCCCTGTGTCTTTCCTAAGAATCCTAGAATTTCTGACCCTGCCTGCGCACTGACTGACTTTTATATAAGTTCATCATGACCCGGAGATCTCCTCCTACATTGACAATTGCTATTTTTTTTAACCATTTTAGTCTACAAAATTAGGCTTCCCTTTTCCTGTCTGAAGTGCTTTGCCTTCATCAACACAAAATTTCCGCTTTCATTTATCACCCACTCATTTGGGATCAATTTTTGCATTTACTGCCCTGCCTAATGTAGGGTCTTCAATGGGAGTGTTCAGTGCCGTGAGTCGCATCATCATCCACCTCGTTTTCCCAATCACTGATAAATACATTGGAGAGCATAGCTCCCATCATGGGGCATCAGCAAACTACACTGATATCTTCATTTGTTGTGAGAGCAGAGCATTTGCTTGTACCTTTTTGTTCTTCCTCTTTCAGTGAGCTACTGATCCCTGAAAGGAGAAATGAGGAGGCATTAGTTCCTTTCAGACCTTCGATAAGGATGTGTTAAATGCTTTCTGGGACTCAAACTGTTCACCTTACCCATCACCACACCTTACCCATGTGCTTTTTGACTCCTTACACAAACTTATAATGCATTTGCAAGGCATGGTTTTCCTCTCTGCGTTGACTCTTTCTTTGTGTTAGATCACAAGAAAACTGTTGGACTTGCAAAAATAAGATTCTGAACAAACACACACTTATTATCCAATCTGCATGTGCAAATATATTTTGCAGGTCTCAATAGGTGATAAATTTTTCACCCAGCTGGAAATTCAGTGCTGACTGAATGTCTTCTAACAAGTAATTTTCATCTCAGCAATTTTAGGCTGATTTGGCTGCTTGTGAAGACAAAAAAATGCTGTGCAGAAGGGGCAAACCAATATCACTCCCAGTTACTCTCACTTACAGCTCTGCCCTGTAGTTTCCTTCTGAACCACACTGCTTGCCTGGAATTCCAAATTGAATTGCCCAATTAATTAAAGCTGCCTGTCAGCTTTGTGTGCAAATTTATCTAGAATTCAGACTTGCAGGATATCACAAACGAAGAAAAGACAGCTTGGCATTATCCACAAAAGCTGGAACATGGTACATACCCTGTAGCTCTAGAAGATTTTGGGGAAGTGCAATAAATCTGTAAATGCAGAGAAGCCTTTAGATGCTTTAGATAACCAAAGCCAGCATTGCCATAAGTTGTAAATAGCCTCCACTGGTTTCTGCTGTAAGTAGGAAGGTAAATGTTAATATTACTTCCGAATGCAAATATAAATCAAACAGCTTTCAACGTGGACAAAATCTTGGACTTCCTTGAGTACATGGGCATCTTGCTGCTGATTTCCAGGTAGCTCTAGACTTCAAGGTGTAGCTTTCCGAACACCTGAAAAATGTTGTAATTCTTCTCTCATTTTCTTGGCAGCAGACCTGCATTTCAAGGAGATGGCTTGGCCCTGAGGCCAAGCATAGAAGATATCTCTCCAGGGAGCTATATTCACTGACAGCTAAAAGCAACCTAAACGAAGCATTTGGAATGCAAATGACGTGACAGCCCACGCAATAACATTGCCAGTGCACACAGTTTGTGCTGGAATAGTACCCTATCTACTATAGGGTACTAGTAGTAGATAGTACCTACGCTATCTTACTGCTTCCAGCCACTCCACTCTCAGTTCCACATATTCACAAACATGTTGACATGCTTCAAAACAGACTTTGGCAAAATAGAAATAAAAAACCAGCTCCCATGCCTCCAGGTGGGCACCACATCTGCTCAGGTTCAGCGCTGTGTGACGCTACACAACTAGGTGACCCTGTAGGCAAGCCAAGGGGTTGGAAAGGTGACTTCAACATTAGTGATATAGCTCAAAACATGTAGCTATTCTATAGTGATATAGCTCAAAACTTGTAGTTATTCTATAGTGATATAGCTCAAAACATGTAGTTATTCTAGCTACATGCGTCTTGAGCGTATGTCCAGACTGAAGGGGGAGTGAGGATTTGAGTAGTTAGCCCTAGAAAAATGTATTCATGGCATTTATCAAGTGTTTGCCTTCAGGGACAATAAGTAAGCCAAACAAACAAACAAACAAATTATTTTAATTTCATTATAATGCTTTATAATGCCAAATATCACTTCTTCAAAAGCCTAACACATTTTTTTTTTTTAATTTAAAATGACATTTGAGCTTAGGACTTTCACTCTATATCTAAACCAATGCTTATTTTCTTGTGTGTTTTTTTAATTTCATCCTACTTGAAGTCTCCAGAACTCCTGAAATTATTGTCTCATTCACATGATAAATACCTAAAATGTCAAATATTTGTGGGGTAATTGCTGTTTACTTGACATTTGTAGCTGTCCTGAATTTCATTGGACACACGCTTGCACAGTTCAGCCGCTAATAGTATGCTTAACATCAGCCACTTTGCAAAGTTAAATAATTCAGCTGTTTGTATTTCCCTACTAATTGCTGAGAGCATCCATCCACACAAAGGATTAAGTGACTGAAAAATTAAACTATTATTCTGTTGGAAGAGGTCTGAAAAATTATGTTTGGTGCTTTCATATGTAGCATCTCAAGAAGTAAGTAAATGAAGTTCAACAAGTTAAAAAATGCATTCAGGCCTGCATATTAAATCCAAGCCTGGTGCACATTTAACTTTAGAAAAACATTTTAGGATGGAAGTAGCAGTTGGCTTTTAACTTCCATCCACTATTAGAATGGAATGCGACATTACTACCAAAATGAAATAGTTCATTAAAAGAAAATAAGCCATCAACTCCAAAAGTATCTGAAAGCTGGCAGTGGGCATTAATGAAGACAGCAGGCTCTTCTGTGATTGGGGTGCTGAAAACAACACAGCAGTATATAATCAAATGAATACTTTATGAGTCATTGTAAATCTGTCTTGTGATAGCGCCTTGAAACTAGAATTACATTCTTTCCCTAAACACTTTTAATTTAGTGGAGCTTTTTTGCTGATTTTTTTACAAGCAAATGTAACTTTTAAAAGATTTCCTTCTCGTTGCAATGATAACTCCTGCATAGAGTTTATTGGTAAGAAAGCAGGGGATATATCTCAAGGCAGTAATTTTTGTAGTATTCTGTTCAGTTGACTAATCTGCTACGTTTACATCTCAAGGGTTCTTTCCCTGGTTAAATAAATAGAGAAGCTTTCACTAACTCTTGCACTTGCTGCTCTGCCAGTAGCAATGACGCTCTAATTTAGCAAGGGAAAAATAATTGCACTGGAAGAAGCTGCAAAATACCAGATGGTATCTCTGCATCCACAAAAGCAATTTTATTCCCTTTGTTGCTTGCACGAAGGAAAGGCGACTAAGGTCAGGTTTCTTTGGTGCATCTCTGCAGCATAGAGGTGTGCTTAGATGTGAAGGGCATTGCATGGGGAGGTGCGATGTTGCTCAGCAGCTGCAGAGATAACTCTGGGAGACGTAACTGGAGGAGCTTTCCTTGGAGAAAGGCAAGCCACTCTCCTGCCATGGCATTGACACCATGGCTCCTTCAGCTCCTTCTTTGACATGCTGCTGGGATGACACGTGCTGCAACTAAATGGCCAGAGCATGCATCCATGCGGGGCTTTCAATAAGTAGGGTGAAGGTGTGCAAGCAGTGCAGCCCGCAGTCCCAGCTGAATGACAGGAGACACCAGCTATTGCTGCCGAAGGATGCACGGGCTGCTCACGTACGGCCTTGGTGCTTTGGGGTCTAGCAGCTACCAGCCACAGCCATCTCTGTGGCCACCAGCATGAGTAGCTGGCTACAGCCCAGCTGTGCACGTCCAGGTGTTGCCTTGCCCCCACAGCCCAGCTCCAGCCTCTCACTTTTACACAAAATTCAGTGTCATCTACATGCCTAGGAAGCTTTTTATTGAGTTACCTGCTGCAGACCTCAGAGAAACCCTCTGCAGATCCTCATGGCTGGGAATGGCTGCTATAGGGAACACATGTGCTTGTTGGAGCTAGCACAAGCAGGAGGATGTTGGAAAAGGCCCCTTTCCAGCAAAGTGATCATATTTTGCCCCTGTTTGCTCTTGCCTGCAAAATCCGCTGCCTATTGAGCTTCCGTTCTTCCAAGAAACGGTCTTTGGACTGCTCCCTCTTGCGTAACGCGTGTTCTGCAAGGAACATTTCTGGGTTTCGTGTGGTTGTTTGTATCTCAACATGGTCTGTAAAACTGGCCATGTGCCCTTACAGTAACAAAACTGGTTGCAGACATGCTAGCAGTACTGGTAGTTCTGAAATGGCTTTTAAAACAATTTATTTCCAGGCACTATCTATTTTTTAGCATTGAATTGTGCAGCAACCAGCTTCTGACTTCTGGGGTAACTTTGCTTGTAGAACTTAACAGGGAAATAATTGGCCAGGCCTTATTTTAAGGTTACATTCTTACAGAAGTAGTATGTGATTAATGAAAGCTCCGATCTTGTTATAGGAAGGGGCAATCTATGCTGTAAATGGCTATAAACACAGCAGGAGAAGGTAGTGTAGCTACTTCTAAGCCAATGTTTATAAACAACTTGTCAAACTTTATCACTGTTGGTTAATGTCTATTAATAATGTATTAATGCTTTATAAACTATTTATAAACAGAACCTTATTATAGGAGGAAACTTTTGCAGTTTAATTCTGTCACTGTGTTTAAGATCATCTTCTCCCAATACAGGACATTCTGGTGTTTTTTCTACAGTCTGTGCAAAAGTGGACACTGAATGGTTTTGGCCTTGCTAAATACAATACTGATGTATTTGCAAAGCAAAGCACACCATGCAGTAGGTTCTGATTTGGTATCTGATTTGGTCATTACTTGCTGCATTCCCACTACTTCTCTATACTGAGCATTTCCCTGAAATATTATCTGAGCACCAAACACATCACAGTGCTTGGCTTCTTTCTGAAGGGCTCATCTTGGGCAAATACCCCACATTGCACTTGATCTCCTAGACCATGGAGAAAATCAGGTGCTGCTGAAGAAATGAACTTTTTTTAC
>VZSG01000055.1:1301102-1316355 GCA_013398315.1 Nothoprocta pentlandii
TTGCTGAGGCTTTGCCCTCCTATTAATTACTGTGCCAATTTGTCTAAAGTGTTGATCAGGTTATCTCTTGTCCTTGCTATTTTGTGAAAATAATGATATCCTGACCTGGCTTTTCTCATATACCCATTTGTATTCACTACTTAATACTCGAAAATATTATTTGGAAAGTCAGAGACCAGAAATCCTGCTAAGCTATTGCACAGTATAACTCCACCGAGGCCAGAGACATCTTGAGCAGATAGCTTTCTTAGGTTGGTGTACATATTTTCACAGTCTCCAGGGTCTCTCAGTTCATTATGTCCAACGGAGTGCATCTTAATGTCAGCTGTTCTGATGCAAAATGGACTTTAGCTTAGTCCCAGAAGCATGCAGCCGAAAGTCCCAGGGAGGATGCTCCAGGAGGTACAAGAGTGCTGTTGCTGAAGCCTGCCTCCCAGTATCTCGCCTGCTTTATCTGTCCAGAAGGACCTAGCACTCACAAAGCATATGGCTCTTCCACTAATTATGTCTTCTGCAGGCTTTAGCACTTCTTGAGCACCTAGCAAAAGCACTGAGCCATCCAGGAGCAAGGTACAGGACTGAGCCTTCAGCTAACTTTGCGAACCATGTTGAAGAGACCACAGTTCAAGTCACAATAGCTTGTAGCTGGTGCACAAGTTAGGTCCATTTCTCTCTTTTCCTTGGTGCAAGTCAACAATAAATCATGGCACAAGAGGTAAATGAGTAAGGGATTTCAGTGTAAACGCTGCCGTTGGATTGGTAAACATTTCTGGTATTGTTGCAAATAACCAACACAAGTGTAAGGAATGGAAGTTTAGCTTTAGCCCTGTATGTTTACCATTATGACTTTAAACTGTTTATATGAAGAGGAGTACTTTAAATGTCCCTGAGGAGATGGGCAAAACCACATGGCTACTAAGGGTTTAACTGAAATAAAGTGTTTGCCTTAAAATTTAGAGAAACACGCTCACTTTGCAGCCGTGTTTTGTCATTTAAAACATTGATGTTGATACTGTGCTGTGACGACAGCCTAAAACATTTATGGTAGATCCAGAAATGAGGTATATAGGAAACCAAGAGGCAACATCTGGACTCTTCTTTACGGCTGTGTCCTCAAATAGAGCTAGTTCAGGTCTGTCCACATGAAAGAGAAGCGGGGGAAAAAAAACTTCACTGCTAGTGTTTTTATTGGCATCATTAGCTGCAGGCTTGAGCAGATTTCTGTCAAGCTCTAGATCTGCATGGCAGTAGGCAAGGGTGTCAGTTTTTATGGTGGCCAATAGAATCTTTATTGGAGTGTTCAACTGGTTTTCATGTTAGCTGGAGACCTTGGGGAGATGGTGATGTTCCTGGATGGTTTACAAGCCTTCCACGACACCTTACATGGGACTACCCTCAATGTGAAGAAACTTGGACATGGGACACTACCGTCAAGCTCATCTTCTGTGTGAGACAGGTCAAATCCTCCCTTCCACTGAGAGGCTCTCCAACTTGCAGATGGCAAAATGTTCAGGTCTGAAGTTGCTCTCTGTCCTGCTAAAGCTATTTCAGTCTTCAGAAAAAAAAAATAAAGAAAAAAAAAAAAACACAGACATTTACTGAAGCAGAGAAGAGAGTGGCTCTCTAACTGGGTTGTTATGGCACTCAGTGGGGACAGCAAAGTCCATGATTCCTGACTCTTTCCAACGTCTTTTTAAACATCCTGTGAGGTTTGGCACCCTAGCTCAGGCTTTTTAAACATTTGGCATTGGCAAGTAAGAAACACAAATCTCAGAGCCAGTACAGGTGGGCAAGGACAACAGAAAGAGTTTGTCACTCAGCTTTGTGAGAAGGTTTGCTGCAGTGGGGGCCAAACTCCACTCCACTGCTGTCTACAGGAGTCCTGTGCTATCCACAGAGCAACTATGGCTCTGTGATCTTCCAAAGGAAGCGGGCAAACGTGCGATTTCTTGTAGGTATAACCACTGCAGCCTGAAGTGATAAACAACATAAAGATTGGGGGATTTTTGTTTTGTTTGATTTGTGGTTTTATTTTTCATAAATTTGTAACTTCCCACTTAAGACAAGTGCTTTGAGAGAAGATCTCAGGCTGACATTCGCATTCATTAGCTACAAAATATACAAGGACAGATGTAAACAATACTGCTGTCCTCACCTGAGAGCTCTGTTTCCCTTAGCGGAATATTTTTGCTACAGTGGTAACAAGAGGGCCAGAGTGACCCTGGTGGACTCTGCTCCATTCGGTGCTCGTCAGATAATAAATGTCACATATCATTTTAGAAATTTTAATTAGAAGAAATAGAAGAAAACAAGTGCAGAAGAGAAGATGAGCATCCTTACCTCCTGTCTTTGTTTTTGCCCTTTAGCCCTGTGTTCCCTCTGCATCCGTCTCAAGTCATAAAAAACAAAACCACCTTTTTTCTGCAGGTGCCTCGAAAGAGAGTATGTCAGGTTTTGTGGTTTTTCTTTTGCACCTAAGTGTGGCCTCATTCACGCTGCCCTAAAGTCAAGCCTCACCAGCTAGTGTTTTCTTCTGCTTTCACTACATTAGAGAAATTTCTTGGCTAAGGCATCTCCGACTTCCATCATCAAAAACTGACTTCTGCAGTTTTCCTTCTATTTTCCTTACAAGAAATGGGTCTCCTAATACTTATTTTTCTGTAAGATCATATTATAAATCCATAGAAGAACAACTCTCCCAAGCTCCACAACAGCATCCAAGCCACTGAACCTCCAGTGATGCCAGTACTAGGTTACAAGTACAATGCATATGGAAACATATCCTATGTGGTGGGATGAAGACTCTGTAGAAACAGGATGAGTCAGGGAGCCCCGTCCAATGAGCAAGGACACCTTCAGTCCAAGTTTCATATGTATAGACTTTGTCAAGTTCCTGGATTTGGGGAGATTAAGAAGATTTTAACATTGGAGAACCCAGGGCTTGCTGCACATGGAGCATTCAGGATGACAGAATGAATCAGTGTTATACTGGGAGGAGTATCCTTTCACGTTTCCAATCTTTCTAAATGACTTAGATATAGAAATAATCCTCCAAAACCATGCCACCAATGCTGATATTTCACTTGAGTAGCCATATTTTACTTCTTAAGACGCTGCCACATGCCCTACCAAAGGGCAGTAGAACATGGTGTTTTCAACTTGCATTAAATGTGTGTGAGTTTTTGGGTCGCTGTGCTTGTGTGAGTTGATGAGGTGACGAGGAAGTATTAGCAGTGCAGCTCGTTCAAAATGTAGCACTACATCTACATACAGACGCCTCATCCTGGCCTGCAAACACCGCTGAGATGGAAGCCAGATGCGTAGCTCTACATTTGCAAGGAAAAGACAATTCCTTAAAAACTGACAGAGTCAGCTAGCAGGATTACAGTACTCCTCTTTATACAGCAAAAGGCCAAGTTAATTATCAGTACTACGCAGGATAGCTGTGTGTGTCTGATGGCCTTTGCTCCTTCCTGAAGGGAGGCATGGTTTATTATTTGCTAGCTCCAGATCTGAAACTGCTAAGAAATTTGTTTTGATTTTTCTCTGTGGAAATGTCCTAGAATAGTTAATGCTGCAATTTCCCTTGCATCTCTCAAAGATGAGAACAGGAGAAAATTCTATTTGGCCAGGCAGTAATGCATTTGGCCATTTTGTTGGCTAATTCATTCTGGGTTTCTTATTCATAAGCACATCAATTTACACACATATCTATATGTTTACCCATGCGCATAATATTCACACACATTCATATATATAATGCAACACACACACACATATTTTATATATATATATATATATGCCACATAGATATATCTATGCACACAGGCATACGTCTCCACAACTACTCTAATTAAGGGAATTAGCTCAATGATTTTCCTCACTGACACTTACAAGGATGCTTTGTTTAGCACGATATGTTGGGATAATAGGACACATAGACCAGCCTTTTGTTTTGTCAATGAACGGTTACAGTGATTGAAGGCTTTGTTAGCAGACTTCACCTGTGAGCAACATCAGCATCCCATCAAAGTCTTTAAAAAACAGGTTGACTTCATTGAAATTGCAGGTAAATCTATGCCAAGAGTGGGGAAGAGGAAAGAGCGTGTTGAATACGTTTCAGGTTACAGGTCATGGCAAGAAAGCAGAACCCTTGCAACCTTTTCTAAAGGAATGCTCATTTGAAATATTTTGGAAAAGAGTCAGACAATGAGACATAAGCCTATGGAGAATGTATGAGGTTGGTTAGTCTGGGCTTCCCATGGATTTCTGTAATGTAATCACACTGAAGTCTTGCCTTAGTAATGAAGAATGACTCAGCACAGCTTTTCTCTAGATTTATGTTGTGCGTGAGAAGCATCATGATATGGTCCTGACTTTCCTAGCATCTAGCATGCATAGCAGAAAAGTATTAAAATTTAGGGGCCAAACTTTAACATATGAGTTCATACCTGATTACCAGTTTAGGAGAATGTTAAGCACTTGTCTTATTCTTCTTTATTTCAGTGGAAATAGTGCATGTGCTGAGATTTAAGTATATGTTTGTGCATAAGAAGTGATTTGCTGAACCCGTTAGTAACAGCTGATATTCTCAAAGCTATCTCTCACGTCCTTTCCTGTTCAGGTTAATCACATTTATGAAGCTCATTGGAAATACAAAGCTAGTCATGGGTCAACCATCCGTGAATAATCAAATACATTAAAATAAAAAGTGCACTTGTGGAAATCATGTTGTACCTGTAGGCATCCTGTTCAGAGCAGTTAAAACTCATGGAATAAGTTACTCATTGTGAATTATTCACTCGTTTGTAATAAACAATTAGTTTTCACCAGAAATCTTGGACAGGTTTATTTAGCAAGGGTATAAACTGAGAATGGGATTGAGTATATGCAATTTACTTGGTTTTTATAAGGCGTTTGATTTTATATTTTCCAGAATTATAACTGAGCAGTTTTATACAGTTGCTAAAAGCCAGCAACAAAATAATGTATGGAGAAAAGTACAATTGATCTCACCCTCTTTGTACACTTGTTTGGCTGTTTTTAAAGAAGGAGTAAACTACATATAAATAGATTAACAAACAGAAAGCAGATGGAAAGATTTGGGCAGATACACAGAACTTACATAAAGGAGGCATAAAAGACATGAAAAAAGCAATAAAATAAAGTTCATTAAGAAAAAGAAAAAAAAAAAAGAGGAGTTACACTCCTACTACAAGGTAAGGACCCCATTTCCAAGGTAAGCATTTATTTAAAAAAATAATAAAAACTATTCAAGACTGAAGGCCTGGAATGCCCAAGAGATAGCAAGTTAAAGAGAATTTTGTTACATGATTAGACTATTCAAGTATGGTTAATTTTCATCCCGCAAACATTAAAGCTTCTGCTTCCCAAGGTCAGGCTGGAGCTGGCTGCTTTCATATCCTGGGTGAGTCCACAGGTTCCACAAGGAAGGTTCCTCTGTCTCTGAAAAAAAACAGTGAGCATGAAAGGAGATCAGAAAAAAGAAAGATTTGTGACCTATCAGAACCAATATGGACAGTGGTAAGTACCATGGAAGGGATTTACTCAAAGCATATGTGAATCCTACAGGGATCACCCATGGCTTGCCTATGTCAATTGAGACAGCAAATTTTGGGGTAAAGCCTTAAGAAATGAAGATGAACTAGGTCAGAACCCATCTTGTGAGGATAATATTTGTCAAAATTGATCTCTCCCTTTGCCAGTTTTCCTTTTCTCTAGGTTGTTTGCATGTTCAGGTAATTAAGAGGGAATAATTGGGGGAAAAAAAAGAACATATCTAGGAAGTGAACGGAACAAAAGGAAAGCTCTTCAATCCTATCTTTCAAAGCATTCACCTAAATGCTAGTATTTTAGTCATAGAAAATATCCATGGAGTATAAAGACTTGGGAAGCTAACTTTGGCACAGTAAGAAACCATGGGATGGTTACCTTGGGATGGTTATCCTTGGAGAATTCTGCATCTGAATGTCAAGTGCTTTTGGTTATCCATGTGTGTAATAAGCATATATATATATACACATATATAAATAAATGTTTATTACAACTTAAGAAAGGATCTAAATACCTCCTTGCTCCACAGGACGCTTAGGCCTGTATCCTCAAATACTTGTATTTGTTATTGGAAATTAGGCCCTTAAAAGTCTTTCGGGATCAGGACTTTTCAAACTAGCCTAGAAATGCCCTTAATCATTTGCTCGCTTTAGGCATCCTCCCCTGACCCCAGTGATGCAGGTGAAGGCATCAGCATCACCCTAGCTGAAGCTGTCACCTCTGCGTTTCTGGAACTATTCTGCAAACCAACCTGCAATTCAGCAGTTTGATACCTGAATCTTTTACAGATAAAATCAGCTGGCATAACCCAAACCCAGACCATGCATTTTAAATTTAAGTGTGTAAGCGAGTCTGACTGATTTCTCCTGAAAAAAAAAAGGAGGTGGTAACGAGCAGTTTGAGGGTGATAAATGGATCATCTGGCATAGCTCTGCATTGCATGATGATCTATCTACAGCTGTAAGGGCTGGCAGCAGTTCTTTAGTGAAGCCACTTTCCTGCTACACACTGAAAGCAGGAACGGGAGACCTTAGAAATATCCGAGGAAAATGTTTTGAATATGACAACTAAGAAAAGGTAAACAAAAGGAAAACACCCTAGAGGTGGTGGAGAGCCTTACTTTATTTCTATACTAGGTTTATTCTCATTTAATATCTCACAGAACATGGCTGGACTTGCAATTTAGAATGACACCATGTTTAATGTGTATCAGGACCCACTGCCAAACAACACACACAAAGTTGTACCTGCAGCTTTAGGCTGTGCTTGAAATGCACAAGGAGATGTTGTGGTGATTTTCCTTTTCATCCTCACCCACAGCTTGCATCTATTTTTGACTGCTTGCTTACCTTCAATGATTACTTAGGGTTACAAGAGATCTGTTCCTGTTTTGGTGAAATTCTCAGAGTCCAGGGCTGGGATTTTCGAAAACATCAAAATGTAATAAATGTTTGTTTGGGGTTTTTTATTGGTAACAGGCAAAAACATCGGTTCAGTGGGAGTCAAGCAGCTCAACCCACTATGAAAAGCAAGGTTTACAAACTGTGAAGCCCTCTGTGTCATATTTCCGGTTATATAATGTGAAAATAAAATATATAGCCATAAAATAAAACAGTGAAAGAACCAGAAAAGATTTGACTATTGAAGATCAATGACCTCACTAAAACTTGCTAAATTATACCTTCAAACAAGTTTCTGTCTCTTATCTGTATAGTCTTGAAACGAGGTGTCCATATAGCCATCCTTATACCCTTTGACATGCATGGAGATCTGGTCTAAATCTCTTCAAAGGTCATAGAAAATGGTGTCTCTCCATTTTTAACAGGAATCAAACAGGGCAAATGTCCTGCATGATGGTGATTTTAAAAAAATATAGTAATAAGTATGTCCCCACAGCTTGCCTTCCACTGTCATCTCTGTTTCTCTAGTTTCCATGAATACATGGATATTGATGGCAAAGGAGGCCAGTTTCTGTATGAATTGGGGACCACTTTTTTTCCATAAATAGCAATAGGGACATAGCAAAACACCACTGACTTAGCTATCCCTGCCAGTCTTCTGCTTCTCCACATCTTGTCCTTGATGATCTGCCCACAAAGTCTCTGTGAAGCAGCACTCCTGAGACATTTGGCCTGCTGACCGCCTGGCATTGCTATGAACTGGGGAGCACTGGGGTCCTTGGGTTGCAAACTGGTTGTTCCTGATCTAAAGGAAGCTCTATGCATGACATACCACTATCTGTTCAGCTCCAGTACACAACTGGCTGTAGATAGTGTGACTCATGAGCAGTCTCCACTGACTTTTGCCCAGACTCTTTTTAGTGTCCTTTTATTTAAGAAAATAACTTCTAACCCTGAAGACTGGCTTCACAGCTTGAAAACATTGCACTGATTTCTTTTTTTCCTGCTAATGTTTGCTGCTATAATGGACCTGTAATGTAAAAGTGCTAGCTTAGAGCAGGTGCATAGCTAGAGTAAAGTAGAAGTGGCCCCAGACATCTTTTTCCTCTTCAAATATTAACAAATTTTTCTTAATAGCATCTCTGTAAAGAGCCAGTTTGCTTTTCTTTTGCTTGCTTGTTCAGGGAGGCTCCAGGCAGTGGAACAGCATGGCTTGAAGAAAGAAGGTGTTAAACCTGAACCTGATTGATGCCATAGGCCTGTTTCTAGCTTAGTCTAAGTGCTCTGACTCATGAGCACCCACATGGTTGTCCACAGTTGCTCAAAACTCTTTACTAGTGTCCACCCTGCTCCTCTGCCAGAAGACACTGTGGTGGGGTAAGAGAAGCAAACGTGCCTCCACCACAGCACCATGGGTTATCTCAGAAGGCTCATCCAGGGTGGGTGGACAGGCAGGGAGAGGTTGCATCTGAACACGCCACAGCTGAAGCCACCCAAGCTCACGATTCGGAGCCAGACTGGCCATGTTCTACCATATAGGTGGTGTGAAGTGGTCTTCCAGGCTCTACATCATTACAGGAGCCATGCTCTGCACTTCTACACAAAGATTACCATCTTATTTAGAGGTATTTGCAGCATTGTATGTCAAAAGGAAAACCAGTTGTATAGTCACTGAAGGTGGCAAAGGAGTTTCCTACCCACCTTGCGTGAAACCATTGAAAACATCAGGAGGAAAAATGGAGACTGTTTCAAGTATTTCCAAATTACCAAGCAAAATTGGACTGGATATATACTCTTTTAAAGCTGTCAGTTCTCTAACGTATTTCCTTACTTCCTTCTTCTTGAGCAAAACCTTAAAATCAATTATCCACAGATTTGCTGTGCTTTCAAGGTGCATTTGAAAAGGCAGCTTTGGTTTCCCTGGAGTCTCTTACAGATGTTTTAAGGGTCTACCAGCTTGATGGCAGAGGGAGTTGCACATGGACCTCTTTCTACAAAAGTGGTTGACTATTTCAGATGTATAATTGATTGGACAGCTGACATAGCACTCAATTGACTACTCCCTTATCCAGCCTGATTGATGATTTTTCCCTTCTTTCTTGGTCAAGTGAAGCATACAAGTGTCTCTTTTGTTGTTGTGGAAACACTGAGGTCTTATGTATCCTTTTATTTAGATGGTTTCACCTTCGACACGGGAAAATGGACCTTTAGAAGTCAATGGGAGTAGATCAAAGCAAATGGGAGAGGAAGAGCTCATAAAGCAGGAAAGTGAATAAAGGCTGGGCGATAGATGACTGTGAAAAGGGTTGAATTTTCATTCTGGCAGCAAGGCAGGCACATCCACAACACTTTGTCTTCCTGCAGCTTCCCAGACCTGTGAGGCTGGAAAGGAGTGTCACGCATCTCCCATGGAGCCTGGGAATGAGTTACCAGTATCTCTGCAATGGGGGAAAGTCTTCTGGTGTGCTCACAGCACTGTGCTGGAAAGTGACTTTATCCTCACAAGTTTCCCTGGTGGGTTTTGGGAAGGAAGGAGGGTTACCCCAGGATACCCTTTAGACCAGGTTGGCTGTCAATGCAGGCATCAGATTGGAAGTGGGGTAGCCAGACTACATTGGAAATAGGGTAGCCTCTGGAGCTGAAGGGATCTTCTGTGCCTGAACACAGTCAGGTTGCGTGCACTGAGAGCAGGACATTTGTCACCTATGGAAGGGCTAGGAGCACCTAAGATAAACTGCACTGTGGTGGGGCGATGCAATCTCACCAAACCCAACATCATCATTTAAGGACGTTGCAAGAATGCAGATTAATTTTGGAGGGGATTTTAACTCCTTTATACAACAGCCCTTTAGAAAACAGGGCTGAAACCTCTGGGTCGCTTGGATGGTTTTAAACGGTGTATCCAGAAGCACACCAGCTTTTTGTGTGGTTTATGTCCTGGCGAAGATGTTCATAATGAATATTACATTCCCTCAGCATTCATGACATGAAGGTTCCCGTTTCTGTTAAGTTCTCTTCACATTCTTGCAGGAGTGCTAAGTGGGTGTAAATATAATTTGCAGCCAATTGAGAGCTATTATATGCTGCCAGAGTGAGGTAGAAGGGTCTCTCAGCGAAATAAATATCTGCCTTGAGAGTTAATTTCTGTCCGTACAGTAGCAATATAGTCAAAGGAGTATAAAGCTCACTGAGCTGTGCATCTTATTGGCTGAAGGTGGTATAGCATCCATAAATGAGCTTGGTGGAAATCTGGATAGCATGGTCTGAGTCCCTCCACAGCTCCTATTAATGATCTGTATATCTCAAGCCTGTTTACTCAATCAAATGGCTGAAATATGTTTCTCATACCATGATTTTTCTTTGCAATTCATGCAGCTAGAGGCAGCCAGCCCATTGCAAATCAGAAGTCAGTAGGTCTGTTCAGTGAGGTACAGTATTGCTGGAAAGATGAAGGCAACAGGGAAAGTGTGTTCGGGTCTAAAGCTACGTTTTTTGTGTGTATTGTTTTAAAGCTAAATCTGCTGTCTCTTTTCTCAGCCTACATTATCATTTGCATATGGCCATACTAGGTACACAAATCTTTAACAGCACAACTTCTTACATATGGCACATTTTAATAATTGGGCCTACTCTTCATCTTAAGAGACATCATGACATCATGGAAGAGGCATTTAACTGTCTCAGAAACAAGGAGGACCACAGGCAAAGAGCAAGAGGGAAAAGATGAAACAATATTACTTGCAGAGCTTTTTGCTCATAAGCAGTGATAACTATTTAGGCACTGGGTTGGTGCAAACCTTATTCACAAGCATAGCTAATGGACACTTTCACCCCAAGGCAGATCAGTAATAATTCTACCTGCATTCCAGATGGAGCAGATCCTGGAGAAGATCTGAGAAGAGACTATCCTTCAAAACTTGGGGACACCCACCTCATATCCCTTCTGCAGCATGCAGACCTCCATGTTGGGCAGCATCCATTTGTTTGTTGGTCCTGTGGGGCAAAAACATTGCCCTTTCTTCAAACAAAACAAAACAAAATGACTTTTGGGAGCATTTGATGACACGAAGCAAGATTTTTTTTTTTTTTTTTTTTTGCATGTATTTTTCCATCCCTCTTCTTCCCTTCCACGCTGCTACTCATTTCAGCAGATAGTGTAGGAGGAAGTGATTGAAAGTGAAGCCTGGAAACAGCTGTCCTCTCTTCGAGGTCATAGAATTATCCAAACTGTTTGCAAACACAGGTCTATAAAGCTAACAAAGTGGAAATCACAAAATCCACTGTGCACTTTTTGTTTCATCTGACGCCCACATGCTAAAAACTACCTCAGCTGCATCTGCTAGCATGAAGAGATCCTTGCTGAAGGAAAGTCTGTCCCCTGCATGGCTGGTGTGACTGTGATGATTTTCTATGCTGGGAGGGTTTTCCTCAGCTCCGGGCAGTGTCAGCATGATCACATCTGCGGTTCCCTCTTCCACCTGCTTAAGCATGAGTGAAGCCACCTGTAACCTCTCTCCACATGCTTCCGTAACAAAGTTGTATTTTTTTTTTAAGAAATGTGTTTAGCAGGACTTGGTGAGTGGAAAGGGAAGCAGGCAGCATGGCTACGTGTTTCCCGAGCGTCCAACACAGCTGCTTGCAGTCAGTGCAATCTCTGCTGTAGACAAAAGGAAAGATGAGGAGCGAAAGTTACGTTTCACACCAGCGAACATCAGTGGGGTGGATATGTGCTTGCCTCTCTCTTTAGGCTTCTCCTTGCCATGGAAGTGCAGAGTGCACATTCAAAGTAAATACATGGAAAACTTGTAATAGATTCATCCGTTTTCCACTTTAATGCCAGGCCAGTTAGACTGGCAAGATGCTTTCAAATGCCTTATGTCTCCCAGTGCAGTTTCTTCTACATGAATATTTCATTTTTATATGTTTATATTGTGGCAGTCCTCAAAGCCCATCCATGCCTGTGCTGCTTTGCTCTAGGCTCTGTGGAAATGTACATAAGAAAGCTGCAAAAACACATCAGCTTCACTAACTTTCTGATGTGCCACCCATCCTGATGGGGTAACTAACTTGGGAGGAATCCTCACCATGGCAGCCCCTGGGCCTGTGTTCTGGAAGAGAAATGTAGCAAGCGGATTTGAACTATTACGTGGGCAGAAGAGGAGGGTAAGACAATTAAAACGAGCCTTACAGTAGCCTGGCTTATGTGCACTGCTTGCTGTGTGATATCTTTTACACTTTTCTCATGCTTTTTGTCAAAGGAAGAAGTGGTGTAAGCAGGAATGTGGAAAAGCAGCCTCTGGTGCCTTTCCAGTAGTCGAGAAGCTTCCAAGGTCTGTTGTTCATAGACTGCATTTGTTAAGCTGTTATCCTCCATACAACGAGCATTTAAAGAATAAACCCTGACAGGGAAGATGAAAAGCCTCTTTGTGGACTGTGTCAGACTCAGTCGCAAGCAGGTCTGCAAGAGCATCAGTGTTAAAAGAGCTCCTCATCTCTCTCTGAAGTAGCTCTTTCTGAGGGAACTACTAACATGATCTTAGCAACAAAATATATGCTTTTGTGGATTTTTTTTCCCCAGGATAATTCAACATCTTAGCATCAACCAGGTTATAGATTCCTGGCTTTTTTTTTTTTTTTTTAATTTTCCTCAGGTGAGTAGGGGTGCTAAGATAAAGTTTTAGGTTAACAGCATCGGTTCTACTTCTGCTCTAGCAAAGCAATAAGGCTTTTCCAGCAGAACTGGCTTTAGACAGGGACAGGTGAAGTAGCCACTGCAGTGCAATGTGTGCTAGCAGCAGAAGATGGCCCCACTAAGTACACCAGGGTTTCCTCCATTGTGCTTGAATAGCTATGCACAACTCCAGGCTTGCTGCTCCACTGGGGTGTGAATGGGACATTGTAAAACACTGGAGGCTGCTCCTTCCCTTGCTTTTCTCCTCTCTTATCAACAAGTTTCTGTATTCCTGCAGAACTGAGGAATAAAAACCTTCAGTGGGGTAGTCTAGTCCCCCAACCCACCCACACACCATCAGCCTGGGAAGGGCAAGCTGTATGTAGATGATGAAAAGATCCCACGAGAAGATTTCATCAGGTGATAAGACATATAGAAATGCAGGTAGTTGATTTTTATTAGGTGGTACAAAATCCCATGTAGTTCTACCTAGGAATACTTATAAGGAGAAATAGTCCTTCTTTATCAGGTAACAAAAACAATGCATGAATTGATTCAGATCAAAAGGGAATAACATATGATGCAAGCAAGATCAATTAAATCTTGATTTGAGATGAAAAGTGACATTTCCAATTCTCTTTTTCGAAATTAAATATTGTTTTTTCTTTTACTGATAAAACTTACAAATGTCTAAACAAGAGAGTAAAAAACGAGCTGCTTAATGCTTTTATTGAAATTAAATCTTTGACTTTGTGAACCTCATTAAATATTTTAGTCAGCTTTTTATTTTAAATATGAGTAAAAATTATCAACTTTTCTATCACTGAAAACTAATTATCTTTATTTTAGGTATAAAATTTGTATATAGTTATATACATAACTATATACAAATATACATATAGTTTTAAAGAGTACTTACTGTGGGAATAAGAAAGCTTTTCTTATCCCTAAAAATGAGCTGTAAGAGTTGCATCCAGACACGTCATTTTCATGTTTTTCATATTGAGTTGCTCAGTTTCAGCCATAGGACTTACAGGATAAGTCTATAAGCCTAATCCCCAAGAATATATTTTAATTTGCAATGTATGCAATATTGCAGGTTTGATGTAATTGTAATATTAAGTAAATCAATGGAGTTTTCTTGATGCGCATTTACTGAAGAGCTGAGTGAAAACACTTCTACATTCCGTGTCACCCAGCAGTTGAGCCTCTTGTAGCCAAGAAAGATCAAATACATATTAGTGATAAAATATGTATTGCATTTTGATTTCACTTGGTGTCCAGTCAGGGCAGAGCACAGGATACAAGGGTGGTGCTGGAGGCTTCATCCCACCATCACCAAGGTTTATAATAGGGGAAAAGATCTTGTAAATATGGTCATGGGTCTCATGGCTCCATAGCATGTTTTGTGTGGGGGATACTGTAGTGTTGGACAAGCTCTTCTCGTTTCAAAGGGAAATAAGTGAGCGATGCTGCCTCTGAAAAGCCACAATGCTGAGATGTCACCATGACTCCTGGAGGCCTCTAACTTACATATGTTCTCCACTACTCACATTGCTGAGCCTGTTATTTTAATTCAATTCTTCAAGTCGTATCTTAGCCATCTATTGTATGAATAAATACAGCAGTCACTAAGTTTGGCAGAGAATGTGACCTCTAAGTCTCTCTGCTCTCTAAGTTCTTTTTTCAGATGACACTATTGGTCTGATTTTGGACCTCTGTGACCTTTCTGAGTTAATCTCTTAGAGCAAGGGTGTGCAGTCATGACACAGAGCCTTGATAACGGGCCCTGCAGTTCAGCACAGATCTCCAAGACGAACTTAAAAATCAGTGTATTTACCAGTTCATCAGTCTGTTTAAGAGGCACAAAGTTTGTTTGAAGAATTCAAGTCTTCAATTGGAACAGCTGATATAACAGGAAAATATAGTCATACTTGTAGCACACATGCCCTCCTTCAGCCTATCTGTTTTTTCCAACTATATCAGTCATTTTAATAGCAGACATTACCCCTCCCCACAAGCCTGGACCCACTTGTGACCAAATTCATCACAGTTACCTCAACAGTCCTACTCATCTGGTGAGCAGAAGTATTTCCTGATATGACGTCTGATTTCTGTTTGCAATGTGATCTAGCTCTTACTGTATTTTATCAGCTTATATTAAAAAAAAAATGTTGGAGGAATTTTAATTTTATAAAGTAAAAAAAAAAAAAACAGAAGTAGTATCATGGAAAAAAATATATATCACTGAAATTCTGTATACTAATCTGCAGTCTTCATAGTGCAGTCTGTAATTGTCTAGGACTTTTCTTCCTTATAACATCTTTCTCAGGCAGTGCAGCTCTTCAGAAATCAAGATTTTTCTTTAAGTAGCTTAGAATGGAAGCAAGCACCTACCTTTAAGCACCTATGCTTGAAGCATTAGATGAGGCTTTCTATGTGCAGGAAATCACAGATTAATACATTTGCAGGAATGGGCCTTGTGTAGAGTCTGATCCTGATTCTCCAGTAAGAGGAAATTAAACCTCACTTGTAAGAGAACAGGCTACCAAAATCTGGGTTAAAAAAAATGAGAGGAGAAGGAGAGGAGAGGAGAGGAGAGGAGAGG
>VZSG01000055.1:1316372-1330094 GCA_013398315.1 Nothoprocta pentlandii
GAGAGGAGAGGAGAGGAGAGGAGAGGAGAGGAGAGGAGAGGAGAGGAGAGGAGAGGAGAGGAGAGGAGAGGAGAGGGCTTAACTTGGTTAATACCATTTAACCCACAAGGTTTCTCATCCCCTTGAAGTAAACCAGCATATCAATTCTTAAAATCCAAAATTAAGCATTATGTTGCAGTATGTTGGAGATAAAGTTAACAGGAAAAACAGATGTCTACGTAAAAGGAAATAAATTGTGGGTTTGAGCTGTTTACTTGTTTGTTTCTTTGGTGTGTGTGTGTGTTCTGTACTATGATGCAGAATGTTGAGATTTTAACTGGTTATAAATTCATTATAGTTAAATGCATCAAAAATATTTCTTCCAGTATGTGTTGGAAGCAGCTCCTCCAGCACGGGAGTCTTGCGCTTGGTTCTAGGTGCATAGGACTCAAGAAAAATCCTCCTTTGCTTCCATAGTTTTTCGACTACTCAAAAAGAGAGTGATGTGAACGTATATATGCTATGTATAACCTTATCAAGTCATTCAGCAGCAACTAGTATGGGCTTAAATACCACTTAAAATACATTAACAGAGAAGGAAGGACTGTTAGATCGATGTCTGCACTGAAGTGTGTTTGCCCCTATCTGTGTAAGGCAGAGCAGCCCAGAGGCTGCTTTTATTCATCTCTGAAACCACACTGGTGCTGAGGACAGATGAAATACAGTTCTTCTGGGTCCTGAAGGCACTGAAGGTCCTTCTCTGGAGTCAATTAAAAATGCAAGGTTAAAGGTTGCGTGTAACAAGCTGAAATAATCATCACACACCATGCCATTGTTCAAAAAATGGATGTGTGTGTTGCTTTCCCTCCTGTACGCCCTTTCCCATGCCCAAGCAAGACGTTTGCCAGCTCTACACTTGTAAGCCAAGAGGTGAGCTACGCTAGACCATGTCTCTTGCCTGCCAGAAGCAGTTCTTGGCAGGGAAAGGTGCCCATGACTTTTGTTGTGGTGACTTCCCTTCAGTTTTGCTTTTCTTCCAGCTGGTGAAAAGTAGCTTAAAACTATCTTTTCCTCACTCTATAAAAATCCTGTGGTCTGCAGTGTATCAAAAATACGGAGTTAGTGCCGCAGGGTCCCAGCGCCCTTCATGCAGCTGTGCCATAAAAACTGAGCAGGACTGGTGTCCGGCCAGACATCCACAACCATTCTTCCTCACATAGACAAGGAGCAAAAACTCTTTTCCAAACCCTGGAGCACAGCCTCAGCAATAGCACTGTCTTTCTACATGTTTTTTTCCTAATGGATTGTAGTTTTTATAATTCTAGGAGTCCTTAGTTATAAGACTATCAAAAAGATGACTTCTCGGTGGTTTATGGTGGAGGATGCCAAGTGGGAAGGAAGATGTGCGGTTATGCTCCTCATCAGCTCAGTGTCTGCAAACAGCTCAGGTTGGGGCTGGTACAAGGAGGCTATGCACACTTGTGCTGTAGAATAGTGTTTGTTTTCTTCAACTTTCTTCTTTCTCTGCATCAGGCAAATGCACGCCATACGGCAGTTAGACTGAGCTTTATGTTCATAGTGCTTGAAGACATGCCACCAAGCTCTGTGGAGGTTTCCTCAGCAGGAGTGTCAAATGGGCAAGTCTTCCACGGGCAACTGGAAAAATACCTATTTACCTTTGGTAAATAACACTACAAATGGTCCAAGTGCTCTTTTTCAAAGCCCTTCTTCTATGGGAATTTAGAGCTTTAGAGAAGAGTGGAGACTTGGGTTCTGGAGACTATGAGCACATTACAAAGAAGAAGAAGACTGTAAACATTACTGCAATATTTTTCAAGTTCCTCCCTGTATAACTCCAAGAGCTCCATAATCAGGATGATTCAAAAGAATAGCAAGGGTGACACGCAGGATTTACTGTTAAAATTGGTGGACTAAGAACACCTCATCTCCCTGGTTTCCTATCATCAACTATAGTAAAAATAAAAGTAATTTCCAGGTTACTAACAATATCATTCATATGGCAGATAAGGTACCCAAGTCATGAGCTCTGTCACATACACAAAAATTTCTTGTCTATTTGAAACAGCATGGAGAAATTTGGAATAATTCTTCTGTTACTGATGGGCCAGCTCAAAAACAACCACATAGTGCACATTTTGGATTTGCATATGTCTCTTCCTTACGTCTTTGCCATGACTATGCTGTCTTTATTTGCTCATCTTGCACCCCGCCAATCCTGCATTCCTCCAACTTTCCAGTTACAGAGATCATGCAAAGGTGTTTAAATTACATCTAGAGCAGGCATGCACACATTTAAGCTTGATCAAGTATTTGTGGCCTGGCTGGAGAACCCTTTCTCCTAATGACTAGCAGTTAGATGAGTAGTCCTGTTGACTTAACTGGAATGACTCATGCATTCAATGCGCATTGTAATTTAACACTGCTTGCACATAGGTGCAAAACGTAGAGGTGTGCATGGAAATTCTCCTCCACTGAATGTGAGCACCCAGCTCCTGAGCAGCATGAACAGCTAGTGCATGTGTCCACAGGCCTCCCTGTGGTAATGAGTCACACGTCTTCTTGGGCTATGCCAGGAATAAGAAACAATATCTTTCTTTTTATCTAGCATCATCTGTTGGTCAACATGTGAATTATTTTACCTGGGAAGACAGAAAGATTTGGAGTTGTATTGTCTCTGTGGCAATGCAGTCATTAAAGCAGGCTATTCCTCTTGGCCATTGCAGGCAGGGGGGAAAGTCTGGAGATGGCAAATCCCAGGCAAGGATCATTCCACTTTGACAAGAGCATTTCTGTTGGCAGCAAATGCCCTCGGAAAAGGGAGCAGTTTGAAGACAGTCTGGAGACAGCTCCGTGGCATGTAACTCCTGAGCTTGATGTCTTTTTCTCTCTTTAAGATAGAGACCAGAGCAAACCAGTGGTTGCTATTTTTGTGCAGAAAGTTCAAGTTAATCTCCGTTTTCGCATGAGTATAAATGCCAAGGCCTGCATACATATATTTCAGCAGTGAAGAGAAATTATTCACTGAATTTATGGCATTTCATTAGCATTTACATTATCTTTGGGCCCAGAGGCCTCCTAAGGAAACCAAGACACTACTGTAAAAAGGGCTTTTTTTAGGATTTTATCCAACTATTTCTTTAAAACACCCAAAGACAGAAAATGCACAATCTGCCCCACTGCCTAACCAGCACTAAGGGAAAAAAAAAATCCATCTCCAGTCTGAACTTCTCTTTTTTTCAACTTATGCCCAGCATCTCTTTCCCTAGTACCAGCCATTGATCATTTCCTGGGATCCCTGTACAAATCTATAGAAATTATAAACTAAAGAAACCAGGCAAGTTGGGTCAGAGCAAAATGATGTGTCTAGCCCAAACAGAGCTTGCTTAACTAGAATCAGAAGTCCACCTCACCTCGTATCATGTCCCTGAGACCAGCCCATAGTGATGTAAGAGTGGAAGGATATGGAGGTCTGCACTGGTCCTTTTTTGGAATACTCACCTGGCTTCCAGGAATTTGTGTCTCAGAGGTGATGAGTTTATATTTAATAGGTCCTGAATCATTTTTTTTTTGTCTATGAGTTTATCAGATTGTTTCTGAATCTATGTAAACTCCTGCCATCCACAGCATCCTGTGGCAATGTGATTAGCTAATAGTCATGTGAAAAGAAAGTCTTCTTTTCATGTTCGAAAATTTCAGAGGTTATGTTTGAAACCACCACTTTCTGTTTGTACTAAAGCTCCTTGCTTGAATTAGGAGAAGCAGTGAATAACTCCTTAATCACCATCTCTGTCCAATTCATGTGGGATGCACAGGGCACCAACATGCATCTTCTCATTTATCCTGTCAGCCACTGGGATTGCCTTTCCCGGTACCTTACCCGAGTAGGGGTACCCTGTACCCTCCTAGGTAGGTGTAGACACAAAGACTGCACAGGATTGTCAAACACACAAGAGCAAACCAGCAGCTTGGAAGAACTGCCAGTTTCTATTGGTCATCTACTTTCTTCTTTTTTCCAAAGGGCTCTGAGTTTGCTCTTTTAACTAAGCATTAACCATACTGTGTGCAGGGTTATGTATTTGAACAGGAAGATCTCATCCTGAGCAACAAAAAGCTATGCAGATCTTTTCCCTCCACTCAACATACTCAGTGAGGGCTTTTTCCCCCATTCTGACCCATTTACCTCCGTCCCAGTGTCCTGTCCATTCGACTAGGTCAACTTCCAGGTATAGAGCCAGTTCGTTGTTGCTCTCGTGTTACTTCATCTCTTGTCCAACATACTACAAACCTTGAATTTCACCAGAGGACACCATTTGAAATCAACAAGAGAGAAGTGTTTTGTGTCCTGAATGTAGACCTGTGATAAGACTGTGTTCTCTAGATTTCTGGAATAACATTTTAAAGACCTGACATCTTTATGACTCTTCCACAGCTTTGATCTGCTTCCCCAAACAAATTGCTCCATCACATCATGCTTGAATTTCCATCTCTGTTGGATAAGAAATTTATTGTGACTCCTTAAAAGCTAGAATTATTCCAAGTATTCCCAGGGAATGGTTTTGAAGGAGACTCTTGAGGGTTAGCACTGTCATTTCCTTGGTGGTTCACAGAAAGCATCCACGGATGTTAGAACTAAAAGTAATTAACTGACCACGTAAAAACATTGATGACTTAAGAAGCTTACTCACAAAGGTGACTCTTTGTTTAGACTTGTCTGTAAATTCTTCCAATTTTTGTTTGCTGAGAACAAAGATAAATTGCTTTAAACTTAACCACAACCTGTGAATGTGACTGCAGCATCCTAAGGATGAGTTGGATTTTCTCTTAGGTGAGTGGGTGCAGCTCCTGATGATGGTTCAAAGGCTGGTTCAGGAGCCTCAAGCCTGTGAGCATTTCCTCTCTGAAAGAGAAATTGGTCTTTTCACAGTAAAACAGAAGATCAATTCCACGTAATGCAGAAGATCCAAACACATGGTTTGAAAAGGCCAAGGGAGTAAGATGGTGAACCAGAAGAAAATAATCTGGAAGAGTGGGCATTTGCTTGAGGAAGATACAGGCTTGTATAGAGCAAGGGGAATGGCATGCAAAGGAAAAGTTTCAACACAGCCTCCCGTCCAAAAATACTGGTAATTATAGGTTTTAAAGAACCACTCTAATCAAATGAATAGAAGATAGCAGACACGTGGGAGCAAGAAACCTCTCCATCCAAGTCCACGTTTAGCACGTGTACGGCAGCACGCTGGAGCCACAGGAGACTGAACCCCCTGTGCTTTTCAGACACCATGAGCACGTGAGCATCCCCCAGTGCACTTTATAACAAGGCAGATGTGTAGCAAAAATGCAGATGTGCCTGACCAGAGCACGTGCCGTGGGGCAGGCAGAGCCAAGCACCAGCATTAGAGAAATGGCACCTGCGTGCTCGTTGCTGATAAAAGAGTGCCCCTGGGACACAGGTGCATTGGTGCTGGGGCCAGTCTCTTCACTGCATCCACGTGGATGCTCAGAGAGCTCAAGCTGGGCTGTGTGTGTCAGCTCAGCCCCATGGGAGGTCGCAGCATGCAGCATCGCTGCCTCTGGGTCCTTAGCCTGCCAAACTGCTAGCTTAGCTGAGAGAGTACGAAAAGGCTCTGAAAATTTCGTTTCAGGTTCTGAAAATATCATTCCAAACTAGGCCTGGCTCACCCCATTATTCACAGGGAAGAGTGTTTGCACTCAGTTGCTTTGCCAAACCTTAAATATTTTAATTTTGCTACAGCAACTCATGCTAACTAATTATTCTCTCCAAATAAGCTCTTTTTTTTTTTTCTCCAGCTCTTTAGCACTTTACTCAGGATACTCACTTATTTTTTTGCCAAAACACTGGAATGTGTATCACTGTGACTTATTATTTTCTTGAGGTGTCCCTGACCATCAGACACTTCATCAGATTCTTTAATATCTTTTGCATCCTGTTGCTGTAGACAAGCTATGCACCTGCTGGACCATCTGCAGTTGCAGACTGCAGTTCAGCCCACGCACACAAGAGATTTCCTTATCCATTACTTTACACTTACACTAAATGGTATCTGTCTGTATAGAAAGGCTCTAGCAAAGTTTCTGAGGAGGCCCAGCTCAAGATATTTCAGAAGGAAAGGCAAAACTATATTTTGGGCTGGCAGAAGGACCAAGGACCTCTAGTGCTATCTCCAGAAGATGAGAGAGTGCTCCAAGGAGTCTTCAGGGCAGCATGCTAACGCTGTCCATCTTGCAGCTGGGAAATGGGAGGTTTGTAGACAGCAATGAGTGCAGTGGCACCAGTGAGTCTAGGTTCTGGGGACTTGAGCACAGCCAAAAAATCCGTGGGGCTGTGGTCCTTTTGCTGGCATTTTGTTTTATATTCCCTTGCTTTGTCACATGTTCATTTCTTGTTCATGTTTATGGAACAGCACCTGGCATAAATCTATGTTCTCTTCATTTTTTTTTCTCTTTTTCTTTCCTTCCTTCCTTCTTTCCTTCCTTCCTTCCTTCCTTCCTTTCTTCCTTCCTTCCTTCCTTCCTTCCTTCCTTCCTTCCATCCATCCATCCATCCATCCATCCATCCATCCATCCATCACAAGATAGCCAATTGAGGACCAGCCTGTACAGATACCTCTGTAAATTTACTAGGCAGTTTGGCAAAACATCCAGGAGATATCTTTTCACCAAACTCCCCAAATCCGTCGTTCTTGGAATTATTTTACAGTCTGAATTCTTGGCAGTGTAAGCTCAGAGAAGAATGCTTTTGGTTTATTTGGTTGCAGGCATAATCCTGCATCATTGAAAGCTATTAAGTTCAATACTGAATGGGAAGACTTCTCTTCAAGCTCCTCAAACTCCTAGGCACTGAAGGTATTGTTTTAATAAGTCTTAGTGGACCTTCAAGGAAGTCTGCATTCCTCAGACACATCCTTCCTGGATGACTTACCAGCCTAGGCTCACAAGATGAGTCCTCACATTTGGTTTTCTTGGTCGCATCCCATGGGAAACTAACAACTTGTCAAGAAGCTTCACAGAAATGAATCCTCCTGGTCTGCTCCCTGTACTAGCTGTTGAGGACTAGAGACACTGAACACACGCTTGGTGTGAACATCTCCTTTCCAGTGCGCCCCAGAACACCTTGTGGCTCCTTTGACCTTCTTCTAAGTTTCACCAGTAGGATTTGTATAATTTTGTCCTTTTTTGCTCCCTCTCCTAATGGGAGACTGACTTGTAATTTTCCTGTCTGGAAAAGAAACAAAAGCAAAGAATAAACAGTTAGATAGTCCTTGACAAAGAGTATATATTGACTACAGTGTTGGCTACTGGTCCCATTTGTATATGCAAGTTCTGCTTCTGTTTCTAAGGGTCCCTCACCCACCTGAGGAGGAAAAAAAAATTAAAAAGTGCAATTTAGGTTATCAGCAACATATCTGGGATGGCGATTCAGCAGATTCTGCATTACCCAGCCCTCCACAGTGGTTGCAATGGGCAGTTCAGGAACAGACCAACAGATTAAACAGGCTTGCATAAAGCAATCTATCAAAGAACTACACTTAGCGATCAAATTATCAAATAGTGATTTCATATTTTCCCTTATAACTGACATTCTGTGCATTATTTCTGAAGAGGACAAAGGTCTGAGGATGTGAAATAACATGTTTGCTATTCATTTTAATTCAAAAGTAAATTTGTAGAAGGAATTACCATTACAAAACAGTCTTCTCCTACTCAGCAAGGTGATCCAACATCTTCCGGTGCTTTACTAGCAGGCTGTGTAGGACTAGTACATTTAGAGTAATCGGATTCCTGTCTTGGCTCATATTTGTATGTTTTATGAGTCAATTAAAACCACTTGAAAGAATTTAATGACATAGGCACCGCACATTCTATGCCTTGACAACTGAGTTCTGCATTGTTTTCCTAGGCTAGGATTAATGGATGTTTTCAAAAAACTTTGCCCTAAAGGAAGCGCCCAGATCACAACTATTTGTATTTTAAAGTGTTGAAACTTGGCAACCAGGGCACTCCTTGTGGGATGTTTTCTGTGATCCAAGAAAGCCCCACAGATATGTGCACTTAGGTTTTCATGTGTGCTAAGAACTGTGTTCACAGGGATCTGTGTGGCCCCGCAGAGTCTCCTGAGTCTTGTTGTGTGGTTGCGTCCGTGCATGTGTGTATGAATATGTGTGCGCTGGGGGGAGACAGGGACACTTCAGCATTTGAACAGGGTTTTCCCCAAGGAGTTTCTTATGAAAAGTTTTATCCGTTCGGGAAGTCACACCACTCCAAAGGTACCGGAGCAGTCACTGTGCTGAGGGTCTCCAGCACGACTCCTCATGCAGGCTGCCTTTCTGACCAAACGAGGAACTGCTCAGAACAGAGAAAAGCTATTTGCTATCTATTTTAAACCAGCGTTCATCTGGAAATAGTCACATTGTGTTAAGGCCAAATTTTCAGGACTGCAAATCACCATTTCCATGGACTTCAAAGGAGTTGTGCTTGTTTTCCACCCTCAGGGATCTGACCTCTGGTGTTCACTTCTACTTTTATACTATGTTCACTATCTTCCTCACCACTCCTCTTTGCCAAACAAATCTATATTTAGTCCTTTCTCTGATATTTTTACGCTGCATTCAGTTTTCCTACCTCCACCAAGCAATAGATACTACGTCCATTAGTGATTTTACGAAGCTATGAAAACAAGGAAAAAACATTTTTAAAAGTAACTTTTAAAATTCATTAGACTTTTAAGATCTAGCCTTATAAGTCTTGTAGTAATAAATATAGTTTTTTGGGAGGATTAGTTTGGAGCCTGATGCTGCAAAATGGGGAAGCAGAAGAAAGTGACAATGAAGCTTAGGCAGCTCCAGTAGTGACAGAAGGACAGGCCAAGGGATTTTACACTGCAGGCTCGTAGGGGCCGAAAAAGCAGGAAGAAGAAATAAGTTGACAGAAGAAAAGAGTTGAGTGAATGACCTCGTGCAGGTTTTGGAGACATGGAAAAATCCCAAAAGCTGTCACACCCCCACGCACATTTGAAAAGAAAAAGATGTGGTACTGGGACAGTGATTATGGGAAGAGAAAGCAACCAGAATGCTCTTCCTGTAAACAGCCCTGAAACGGTGCTCACAGAGCACTGAAGTCACCACTTGCTTTGAGAAATGCGCTGCAGCGCTGGCCTTATGCCTTTGTTGAACTACATGCAAAGGAGAAGAGCACAAGAATGGTCCTCCCGGGTGAAACTCAAGGTCCAGCCACCTTAATATCCAACTTGTGGCAGGGGACAGGAGCAGATGCCCAGGGGAGATTGCAAGGGTATGTAGAGAGTCATTCTGAGCTCATGCTGTCATCGCCTGTCTCTCAGACAGGCACCCAGTGCCTAAGATAAAAGCAGGGCACCCAAGGGTGGGTTTTGTTCTCTTTCTTGCCCCCCTACACCTAGCAGGGTTCAAAACAGACAAAAATGCAGTTTTTGCTCTGGTCTGTCTGCACGCACTGCTCCCTCCCCTCCACCCCACCTACAAGTGCACAGTATTTAAGGCAATTTCAAAACTTTATTTTTTGAGGCTTGAAATAACTGGATTTCCCTGGCCTTTAATTTACCACTTGACTAGTTTCCTATTTAACCTTTCACTTCAATCCTTATTTCACGGCATGAAATGATACCCCTGCACATCGTATTTCTCCTTTTGAGGCAAGCCTACCAAAATTATCTTCGGCTTGGATGTGATGGGAAGTGCATGCCGCTTTCTGAAACAAGTCAGTGAAAACAGCGTATTAGTTGAAAGAAAATTCTCAGTGAAAGTTGCAGCTGAGAAACTTTGATAGGAGAAATGGCATATCAGACAGGTTTTAACTGAAGTTCCACTTATTTATAAAGGCAAGGGCATGAAAACTTTGTAAAAAAACGACCAAAGCCCCATTTTGAGAAGGTACCTGAGACTGTGTCTAGCCTTAATGATAGGAGTTGCCATAGAAATACTCCTGGGCTTAATAAAGTGCCCATTAAATCATGGGTTGAACCAGGGACTCTAGAATTAATCACCCAGGCTTCTACAGCTTGAGCAAAACAGTCAACACTCACTAACTGAAATAGTAGGGAGATACATTTCTTATGTGAATAAGTCACAGCAGGAAATCTTACCACTGGTTCAGACTTTAATTAGGCACATCTTAATTATCCTGTTCATTGGGAGCCTAAAACCCCTAAAAACAAGGCTAGAGTGACTGTACCTCCTCTCTAACAGGTTTATTTAATCATATTTACTAAAGATTAAAATAAGAAGGGTTATAGGGAAGAAGAAGCCCACGCAGAGAGATTCTTCACACTGCATGTGGCATAATTTTGTCACTACTGCTGCACATCTAGCTGATTTTGTGGGCCACAAAAACTGAATCATATCAGTTTTGAATTAACTGTAGATGTGTGTACGTGTGTGTGGATGTGTGTATATATATATATGTATATATATTCTGATGGGATGGTTTTGGTGGAAGGGTGATCAGCAGACATTAATTCTGCAAATGCAAATGTGGGGAGCTCATGTGCTTAAGCCAGGACCCTTCTTTGGTAACCAGGCCATGAGTAGTGTGGAGCTACCAAGCTGGGAGTGTTATATCTAAATTCCTGCTCAGATCGTTGATTTCATGGGAGACAAGTGAAGCCAATATGTGCCAGCTTCTTTAAGACCAGTGGGTCCCCAGTGAGCGTACCAGAGCAATGGGGATTACCACGCTTAGCCACTTAAGTTTTGTCTACAGTGAGGAAAAAATCAATCTGGATCCACAACAGATATAGATTTAAAGTGAATTTGTTAAACCGCATTAAAACTCTGTTTGGGCATTTTCATTTAGAAGTGGTCTTAATGTGATTAGACTTAATTAGCTTCCCAAGTGAATTGGGAAGCTGAGCTTAATTTAAGATGTTGCAACCCTGGATGAGAGGACCTACCCAGAAATTGAATGAGGTTTCCATATTCACTTTAAAAAATTAATTTGTGTTCATTTCCATGAGACTGCATTGTGTGGATTAAGCTTTAGTCAACGGAGTCACAGCAATGAAGTGAGAGATCTGTCAGTTCTCTTGGCACCCGAGGGTTTTACCACCTTGTGGGTCTGGATTAAATAAAGGATTAAAAATCAAAATTATTCCTTGCAATAGATTTTCACCTTCTATGTCTTTTCTCCCTTGTTTTTTATTTTCAGTGGTCAAGTTCTTGTTTATAACTAGTGATGTTGTTCAGCAACCTAGTAGCTTAGAACTGTGGAAACAAGGAGCCACTTTGGCCTGGTATTTTTGTAAGAAAGATAAAGCTCATGATCATTAAATACCCAAACCTATTCATCTTTCATCCCTGATCAAACAGCATCAACACCTTGTCCATTAATGTGACTAGCAGTTGGTGACCAAAAACCCCAGAAATTTCTGAAGAAATGTATACTGAAATGCCCATTTCTCTTGATACATCAGTTTCCCCAACCTTCACAAACCAACTCTGTTGGTAAATCAGATGCTCTTGGTTCTTGTTTGTAGCATCATATATACAGACACATGTACAAACAGCTCCAAAATGTGCCATTTCCTGAAAAGAGACGTTAGTGAAACGTCATCACCTGTCATAATTGCTGCTGTTGCCACACACCCTGGTCTGTCAGTTTGACCTTTAAAATCCTCTTAGGATGCTTCTATGTAATCAAGATCTGCATCTTCAAAAAAGTTGGTAGAACATAAGCTTCTGACTCAGCTGAGGAGATGTAGAAGATTTGGTGTTTAGCTGCTGACAAAACTTCAAGTTCACCTTAAGATGAGAATGTATTTTATTCCCATCTATGGGAAAGACACATCTTTATTATGTATTTCTACTTACGCTGATGTTTCTTGCCCCTTTGTTGTCTTTAGTGGAGTAGTGATATGTGGAATGGAGAGAAATAGCAATCATTAAATTTCAGACTGATTTAAGAGTAACCTGAGAATGGGGTTAACCACTAACTATATTGATACGAGAACTGGTTTTGTTAGATCAGTGCAATTTTATGTGAAAAACCAAAAACATAAAAAACAGTGGCCTCAAAGCACTGCACACCCTTCTGGTAAGGCATTCAACCCTCAAAGCAGTTGTAATTAAGTTGCTTTTGTATTGCCAGCATGTTTGTAAAAATGAGTCTAAAAGCAGAATAAAATCAGGTTGTTGAAGTTCTACTCAACTGTTCATTACACTGGAGCACTCTCTGTTTATTTTTGTTTACTGATGAGTCTCTTTTGCCCTACATTCTACAAGTTGTTTATGTGAGTTAAAAGAAAAAAAAAGAAAAAATAGACTTAGCAGCGTTTTGCATTCAGTTTGCACTGTGTAAATAATTGCAGGAAGTACAGAGATTCAGCATAGCAAGTTTATCAGCAGTGAGATGAGCTTAGGTAGCTTACTGAAGAAGGTAAAATGAAGAGAGGAAGAGATGAAAAGGCAAAAGCTCCACAAAAAGTTGGCACCCACTGTGCCTTGGTGATGGGTGGGAAGCTCCCCTCTGACCATCCTATGATAAAATGACGCATAGGGGAGTTTGGCTTCCATGCCCTTGAAATCTGAGTGTCTTTCCCAGGTTGTTCAATGTGTCTGAGATGGTCCTTACTGCGCTGAAATGCAGTCCATAAAAACATCCCTCTTCCTAAAGAAGCCCAAGTGGCCTCTGGACATGGAGATGGAAAAGTGCTGAGTCCTGTAGGGGATACCATACTGCAACAGCTCCAAATATTGCTGTGTGCAGCTCATCTATTGAACGCTCTCAGGAACACGCGTGGCCCCAGGGACCACAAAACCACCAAAACCACAAAAACACTGAAACTCTCCTCATCTTCCACTTGCCTTACACTCTTTGCCACCACCCTGCAGCACAGGAACAAACCCAGCTGCTGGTGTGGTGGCCACCCCACCAGCTCTACTGTAGAATCTCAGACAAGCTTCAGTGTCCAGAGTGGTCCTGACCCCTTTCAAATTGCAGCACCTAGGACTAAACCTTCCCAAAAAGAGTATGTCTGCTCCCAGGAATATTGCCTCAGGTTCCTGTGGGTATCTCACAGGGTGGACTCTCAGAAAGTGGCTTTGGCAGCGGGGATCCGTCTCATGTCCAGCTCATTGCACCCCATTGCTGATAACTCGCTATCATGGTTATGTGATACCAATGAACGCAGCATGCAGGTCATGTTCATGTAAAGCACTTAAATTCTGCAAAAAAAAAAAAAAAAAAAAAAAAAAAAAAAAAAAAAAAAAAAAAAAGAAAAACCAAAAAAAAAAAAGTCGTATCCAAATTATTTAATAGTATAGTTGTCTCCCCAGGCAGTTTCTCCTTACGTTTTGCAGAAGCATGCTCCCTCCTAGCTGAGTAGTGACCTCTTAAGGAGAAAAGCAGCTACTGCTGCCAGGATCATCCTCCCTGGCCATGGTCTTCCTCGCCGAGGTTGCCTTTTCCCCCCCTGCCCAGGGTCTTTTCCCTTTCTCAGCACATTTAAAAAGGGATGTAATAACCCTGGGTGCATGGAAATCCAAGCACTCATCAAGTGTGCAGGCGTCTTCAGTGACTTAGTGCATCAAAATAATTGCACACAACTCTTTTCATGATCTGATGCAAATCACCAGTGCTGCACTGCCAGGCCACTTTGCACACTTGCTTCATTGCTTTACTATTTCCTGATTAATGCTGTTTGCTCCTTCCAATTTATAACAGAGTCATAGC
>VZSG01000055.1:1332392-1399712 GCA_013398315.1 Nothoprocta pentlandii
TTTTTTTTTTTTTTTTTTTTTTTTTTTTGGTGCTGGAAAGACAAATAGGCAGAAGGTCCCAGAAAGGCAAAACTCTAAACACCCCGAAGATAATTTTGCTTAGTGCATCACGGCTAAACATGATGCTGCTCTGCACTTCAATCATCAGCTCTCAAGGAAGACATGCATGATTCAGCAGGGGCAGGTATCCCTTCAGGCTAATAATCCATACAGGTCAGTTCTCCCCGGCACATCCTCTCCTCCTCTGTCCCTCAGAGGGAGACACATCTCACCCAGCATCTGCACATCTTCAGACCCATCAGGAGAGGTTTCCCTTCTTGTGCTAAGCTATAGGAAAACTCTAATTTTGACTTTCCTACTGTTTTTCACTCTGTTATTTTTAATATATATAAAACTGCAAATCATTACATAGCACGAGAACTGTGAGCCTCTCCTGTGAAAAACTAGCTGCTTCCTGCAAAATTAAAACCTCTGGCAAACCTACCAGTCACAGCTGGGCAGCTTGGGTTTTTCTGTTTATTTTTGTGGTTGATATAATATATATTAAAAAAATGAGGACAGTGGCATGTTGTGGGACTTCTGAGAGTAAAACCTTTGTTGAGGACATGTGCTGAAGGAAAGGGACCTTTCCTGGTGGTGAACGTCCGGGAGGAGCTCCATGTCCGTGGGAGAGTTTCCCTTCTCCTGCTCCAGGACAGCTTGTTATCTTGGGCCTTGCAAGGGCTGGAGGAGATGAGAGGGTCTCGGGTAACTGTGTCCCACTCCATGCAGGGATTTGGAGGCACCGAGTGCCTCTTGCTGGGTCCTCAGGTGAGAGGAACCAGAGGGACTGAGCCTGGAAGATCAACGTGGATATATATCATCTAAAGCTTTTGTATCTGCGTGAACTTAATAGCCAGTCCTAGGGTGGTTTTTTCAGGTCTGCTGTGGTGAGAGTTTTGCTTGCAAAGCTGAATGGTGGCAATTTTGCAGCTTGACTTCCACCAAGCCACAGTTCAGATCAAGCAAACTTTGTGAGGCTTTAGGAACACATCAGAGAGTTTGTGCCCCTGCTAAGCCAAAAATACTGCAGTGTTTGTATCAGAGTAAGTAATTTTTTTTTTTTCCAGTAGTCCTTGCCTCGGTTTCCCAAAAGGAGAAAGACCTGCAGAAGCACTTATTTGGAGAAAACACGCCTGTGCAAAAATGCCAGTATGTTTTTGCCAGCATAAAAGTGTAACGCCCTCATCCATACCTGACATTACTAGTCAAATGTTTCTTGTGTAGGCAAGAACGGAGCATTCCTCTATCTTATGTAATTAGTGTCCCACTCCTTCCAGGATGAATGCATGTGGCAGGTAATTTGTATGTGCAACCAGACCATGTTCAGGGTTTGCAGGCACGGCATCTAACAAGGAGAATCAAATACAGCATGACACGTCACCACGTGCTTGACTCGCAGTCAAATAATGTTGAGTAGAAAGTGTTGTGGTTACATATTACACCTACTCTGTTACTTAAAGATGTCTTTCTGTTTCGGGGAGCTTAGAACAAGGTGTGATATTCTGGAAGAGGAAGATCAGTAGTGTAACATGGAGCAGGGGAGTACAGTTTTACATTTCACGTAATGGGCTTTTATTCCCTCTGTTCAGGCATGTTAGAGCTTAGGTTAGTCACTGGGCTATAAGTATTGATTAATGCTACAATGATCGAGGATGCAATGAAGGCTGCATTGGGACCACAATTTCTCCTTTCAGCTAAAACAGTTTTTCAGTAAAAAATGAAGCATTGTCATACATGCTCATCAGTTGATGTGTTAGGAGTGTAAAGTTTGAGAGGTCACACAACAGCTTTGCTTTTTAGTTACCTGCTCTCCTCTGGTGAAATATGTCAGGAATTGCCCTTTCCTTGATTGTGTTTCTATCTGTCAGTAATTTACACGTGTTCCTGGGCTTCCTTCTATATGAAAAGAAGCCCTTACACCTAGGCAGCAGTTTTAAGACCTGGGCACCAGCAGTTTAGGAGATTCTGAGTTGTTTTGTTTCGAGTCTTTTTCTAATTGCTGTTTCTCTCAGCTAAGTTTGGTGGTCTTTGACTCTCAAAGCAATTCTCATATCCTTTCAGTCCTGGGTCTGGAGACATTATTTTTCTAGTAATTTGTCATCAGCTTCAGAGTCAGCTTCTAATTTTTAAAAAGTGCACAGGAACTTTCCTGCTTTCTCTTACGACTATTCTGAGAAACTCCAGAATACATATTAGAGAAGAAAGATATTAAAAGGAAAATTGTATGGCTCTGCTCTGCTTAGGTGCACAGTGGCAATGCAGGGAAATATCCTGCTTTTCACTGCCCGGGCGATTTCAGAGCTCGGTAGCAATAGTTTGGGGAGGGAAACACACTGCTGTGGTTTATTTGTCCTAGAATTGAGGGAAAAAAATCCCCCCACACATGCACACACACTTCAGATGATCTTGAACAAATCGATTCGGTCTTGTCTTGCTTACAGTCCAGAGTGATTTTATCTCCCTTCATCTGGGTGCCCCTAGACCATGATGAGCACAGTGGGCGATAAACTGAGGAGCGGGTGTTGTGAATTGACAGAAGTTTGCAGCTTTTCTCCTGGTGATTTCATTGACCTGCTATGCCAAATGAGCGTGTAGGGGAGCAGCAGCCCTGCCAGCTGGGCCTCCTGGGGCCCAGCACATCCCACCGGGAAGTAGTGCTGGAGACACCGATGCTGTTGGTTGGATTAACCCCTCTGTAGTCATTGGTAGGACAAGGAAGGGCTGTGATGATCTGGTGTAAAAAAAAACCAACAAGAACTTCAGAATTGATGGGAGAGCTGGGAGTCAGCCATCATTTCAGTCAGCACTGTTCTGCAGGTTTGAGGAACCCACATCTATCTGTGTAGAGCCTGGAGAAGGGGCACTAGAGTCATTGACACAGATGGTAACAAGCATCCCCTGGTAGCGGATTTTGTTTAGACTTAGTTTAAAAGTCAGAAGTGGCAGAAGAAACAGCATAGTGTTGAGGTGAGCTGAGTGTGACTGCACATCACCCCTGTTTTCATCTGGACAACAGGCTTGGCACATGAAGAAGGAAATGGTGCTGATCATGTTAAAGATAAAGTTTAGTTCAGAGCTTGATGAGGAGTATTGAGAGTTCAGCCTGGAGCTTTCAAAGTTTGATTTGAGACTCAACATCAATTAAAAGAGGACAGAACAAGATTTTAGCGTGAGTTGGGAGAGCCTTGGAGACAGCAGTGGGAGCTGTGATTTCCGGGAAGAATCATCCATTTCTAGAGGAACGCCTTGGTGTAGAAGGAGTGACAACCTGTGGGTGTTTCCAACCGAAATATTAATGTGCTGCCAGTATGCCTGCACATTTTTCTGGAAGGGAAGCAAAGCCTCTCCACCTGTCTGCAATGTGTGAACGCTCCAAACATTCCACGCGATCTTCAGAGCAATTTTGAGAATGAATCTTTTAAAAAGCATGCGAGTGTGTTCATGTTTTGTGAATAAATGAGATTAGTCACTATTCAACCTTTTTTGACTTAATGCTACAAGTGCTACTTGAGTGCAGCCATGGGAATGCAAATAAAATTGTGAGGACATAACAGTACAGTTGCTGTGTATAGAAAGACATTCCCCCCTTCTTCCAGAAACTGTTCTGAACTTTGTGCAAATATCGATACTGGGACAGGATGAAATTATTATTTTTTTTTTAACTAGAGTATAGCAATGCCAAGATCTGCTAGGCTAGGTAGAGATTTTAAAACATTAATGTCTGGCAAAGCTCGTGAACTGATGCTCAAGTCTAAATCCATCTCTTTGTACTTGTGGGTTTCTCTCCTTTGGCTTGTGGAAAATCACTGACTGAACAAGAGAAAAAGAAGTTGAGTGAAACAGTTTGAAGTGGCTTTTAAATAAAATAAAATAGAACTTTACAGGTTGACCTTTCCAAAGGCTTCAGCATTCAGTATTTGGGACAGTTCACTTCTCATCTCCTGTACAAAATCAGAGTCACTGACTTTTCAGAGCACATTTGGGTTGCTAAGATCATAAAAGTCCAGCTACCAGAGTCACAGAGAAGCTGCTGAGCATCTCCAAAAATTAATTCTACTTTAGGGTCCTAAATCACAACTTATGCCCCTGGAATTAAGCAGAGCTGAAGTACTAATTTGTGGAAAACTCTCTCGCAAGCACCTCTTCCCTTCCCCCTCTGCCCCTTAATCTGTCCCTAAGCATCCGATAGCCCTTTGAGGCAGGTACTTAAAACTCTGGAGCAAAACAAGGAAGAACAATTGTGTCGCAAAAAGTTCTGGAAATGCTATGAATTCTTACCAAATCAGTGTTTTGTTAACATTCCAAAAGTAACAAGGGTGAATGTGACTTTTAACAGTACTGATAGTTTATCATGTTCCGTTATGATACAAGAAAACAAACCAAGTGTCAATATTTTGTGTGAGTCATTCTAGCTGCACAAAGAACTGCCTGAACGAGCTTTAAGTGTTTGAGTTAACCCTAAGCTACTATTGGAGACCCTAAGTCTCTACTATTGGAGTCTCCCTAAGCCTCAACTGAGAGGGACAATTTATTCCAATGTGAGAAAATTTGCAGGGAAAAGCCTGCTTGGGAAGAATAACGGCATTGGGTCTGCAAGCGGCAGGCCCAGGGAGTAGGACTGAGACAAAACCTACTTTAAGTTTTGCTTATAACTGTGGTTCTTTCACTGGAGCACCTGGAGAAATGTGGTAATAGAAAGAATAGTAAACAGTGATAACGAAAAAAAAAAAGATTAAAAACTAAAAAATAATAAAAGAAAAGGTTTTGCTGTGGTGAGCTGAAGCGAAAGGATGAGGGGGTGCCGGGAAGAGCCCGGCACTGCCGCCGGCGGCCGCGAGAGGGTGCGCGGGGCGCGCCGCGGCCCGGGCGTGCCCGAGCTACCGGTCCAGCGGGGCTTTTCCTTCTTTCTTCTGTCTCCTTTTTCATTTTTTCTTTCTTCCTTTTCCTTTTCCTTTTCCTTTTCCTTTTCCTTTTCCTTTTCCTTTTCCTTTTCCTTTTCCTTTTCCTTTTCCTTTTTCTCTCCCTCTCTCTTTCCCTTTTTCCTTTTTCCTTTTTCCTTTTCCATTCTCCTTTCTCCTTTCTCCTTTTTCTTTTTCCTTTTTCCTTTTTTCCTTTCTCCTTTTTCCTTTTTCCTTTTTTAACCTGTTTTCTTTTTTCCTTTTTTTAATAACCTTTTCTTTTTTCTTTTTAATCTCTTTTCTTTTTTTCCTTTTTTTTTTCTTTTTTTCCCCTTATCCTTCAGCTCTATTTGTATTTCACAAACAGTATCATCAATCAGCGAGATCAGCCACCCTGATAGATTGATAGATTCAGAGGGCCTCCTGAAAATGTGAATGTGGGGAATAAAGGACGGAGGGAATGGAGCTAAGCTGATTTGAAGCTCAGTGCAACCAAGGTGAAGGTAATGGACAAGGTGAAGGTAATGGAGCAGAGAAGCTGTGTGAGAATCCTGTGTGGACAGACACATGCTCTGCTCTGATGTCGTGTAATATGAGTATGAAAAAGTTCAGTGCCCGGTCACAGGAATGTTCTTGAACATGCACTTTTCTTCCATTCCTTCTATCTTTCTTTCCTTTCTCCTTCCCTTTCTTTCTTCTTACAATTTTTTTTCTCTCCTATATTGCACCCTTCCTTTTCTCACTCATTCCCTTAATCCTTTCCACTCTTGCTTGCTCCCTCTTTCCTCAAACCCTTCTTCCTTTCTATCCATCTATCCTCCCTCTCTCCTTCCTTCCTCCCTCTCTTTTTCTTTCTCCCTCCTTTCCTCATTCCCTTCTATTTTTCCTCCAGTCTCCTCCCCTTTTCTCCTTCCCTTTTTTCCTCCTCTCCATCTGTCTTTCCATCTGTCCTTCCCATTTGCTTTGTTTCTGCTGATGGAGATAAATAACACAGGGAAAATAAGAGATTTTTATAAGTGACAAAGAGATAACTTTAGCATAATGTCCTGCCTGGAGTAATTGTGGTTCTCTCATTGCACAATGTGTTTGGAAGCACAAAATCTGGGGAGAAATCAACCATGTTAGGTAGGTTGTTCCACTTGATTCCCCTCAGCCCTGACAGGGGATCCAGGGACTTCAGAGGTCAGAACTGAGCGGGTGATCCTGCATTTTGGCTGATGAGATGTTAACTAACCCAGTTGTGGTAGCTCATCCAGGCATCTTTCCTCATTCCCTGTGTACATCTGCTTCTCAGGCTGTATGAGCCGGTCATCCCTTCCACCCCTGCGAGTAGCGGGAATCCAGACTGGGCAGTTTGGGAGCGCTCGGTCAGGTTGAGCCTTGTTCCGTGGCTTATTCCAGCCTTAAAACAGCTTTCGTCTCACTGCAAGTTAGCTGCATGCTGTGTCCTATGGCTAATGTCCTATGGTTAATCCCTTTGAAGATGGTTACAGGAGCAGGAGTGCATATCTGAGGCGGTTGCAGAGGTGATTGATAGGAGTTCTCCCTCCTGCAGGGGCTGCCAGAAGAGTTAATTTTTTTAATGCAGTATCTGGAGACGGAGTGTGCGACATTTCAGCAGGATTGTTGGCTTCTATAGTGTCAGACTCCTTAGCTTTCCTTTGGGAAAATACCTCGGACTTTGAAAGGAAAAAAGGAGGGGCTGTTCTGTCAACTCTATATTATACCTGTATATGGAACAACACTGAAAACCTCTCTGAGTTATTGCTTTATGCTTGAAATAGATGCCAACAAACAAAATAGGGGCAGTAATTTTGTGATTTTTTTTTTTTATGTAGCCTGTGTTTGGACTAAATGCATGAATGTTACTTGTGCCATGGAAGTGCTTCAGGATCTAACTGAATTATATATTCTTCAAAACGGTCACTGTAGAAACAGCTCAGGTTAAGAGCAAACCTCAACAGCCAAGGAGCCTGTGTGTTTAAAATTGCCTAGGTCAGAGTCAGATCCCAGAGCAAAGCTGAAAACTTCTCACCTCTTCCTGCAAACTACCCTGGTCCATGGTGTATGACATTCCAATAGATAAGAAAATAAGATACAGATGAGCTGAGCCAGCTCAGCTCATGCCCTGTTCTTTGATATGCCCTGCTCCCCTAGATCCCTCTCTGGTATAAAAATGAGTATTGTGGAGGGCACCATGCTTATGAACCGCACCAGCTTTTCAGCCATGTCCTGACCTGATACAGAAGTGCACAGAGTTTATCCTGGGTAAGTTAAGTAGGCTTTTGAAAAATGAACACGAAAACGTGAAAGTCACAAGTCAGACCAGGTCTTCATAAGGGCAGGCTGGCCATACAGTGCACTAAAAAGAGTGTTCTCCGGGGCGGAAAGAATAGAACTGCTAACCCACAGATCAGATTAGATAAAAGGCACTGATTTTGAAAGCGAGAGCAATTATGTATAGGACTTGCCTGGGCACGTAGAGGATTTCCTGTCGCTCACATCCTGGGAGGCAAGGATTGGTATGTTTTCTGAAAGCCACTCTATAGCTCAACCAGAAGCTATGGAATGAATGCAGAAGTGACTGCGTGAGGGTTTTTTTGTGTGTGTGTTTGGATTCTAGGCCAACCTGCTGCACAATTTATGGCCAGACTCATTTTTTTTAGGGTCCAGCTGTTGATACGTTTGGACTCGCATGGTGTGGGTGGCGCATCTGAGAAGGTGCTGCCCGTGTGCGAAAGGCTAAGTGCAAATTCCGGGTGGCAAAATGAGCTGTGAACACAAGGGAAGCTGGTGGTGTGTGGGAATTTTTCCTGGCTATGTAAAGAGCTAGCAGGGTTAAAAACTGGAATGCTATCTCTGATTAATTCTCTAAATAAAAGGGCAGGAAGGCATTAAAGTAAAGTGGGAGATGGGGTTTAAAGTAAGTAAGTGTCTTTTATCTCATGTATACTCCTATACTGCTATTCTGTGATCACTTTTCCCACCTGTGAGTGCGGCTGTCTCTCACAGAATCATTATGGTATAGAGGAACGTTATGGTTTAGAAGAAGTCTAAGACTACCCAGTCCGACTGTCAACCCATCACCACCACTCCTGCTAAACTATGTCCCACTTGGCAGCATTAGGGCCCATCCTGTCAGAAAATAGCCAGCTCTCATCAGCCGCAAGGTCCCTCTTGAGGTTCCTCTTAGCCCCCTAAACCCCACTGGTCCCACTGCTCCTTTTCCCATCCCCAGGGTACTGCCTGCCTCCTTCCCTTCTCCAGCTCGTTCCTGACCAGCAGAGGCTGTTGGCAATAACCAGATTGCCTCCCGTTGCCAGGCATGGTGTGTGACAGGAGCCTGTTTTGCAGCTGAGGTGCAAGTTGTGCTTAACAGCAGGATGCAGGCAGCTCTCAGTGTTAAGGCAGTGTTATCTTCACTGCTGTCTGCAAGACAGTGCATATCATTTCTGAGAGCTGTTGAGAGGGCTATGACCCCATGTAGGCATTTATTGAAAAGGCACGTAAATAACTGTTTTTTTCTTGAGAAAAGGTGCTCAGGAGAGGTTCTGGAGTGCAGCAGAGGATGACTCAACCCCAGCGTAGATTTTAGCAACATCTCAGGGCTTTCTCTGGAATTCATTAAGTGCCATAGCAAGCAGGCCTGAAGATTGTCCCACGTCAATTAAATCTGATGCCCAGTTGAAATGGCAGGAGGACACTTTGCCTGCATGCCCAAAGACTTTACTTGGCTAGTGTTTCAAATACTTTTACATAAATAAACTGTTTGGGAGCCTCTTCCTCTGCCCTTGCCCTGTGCACAGTCTCAACATATCTATGCAAAGGGATGACAAACCACTAAATAACTCTCTCCAGCACCAAGACCTGCTTTGGAAGGGAGGTAGCTGATGGTCCATGTTCTGCCATCTCCACCATGAGATGAAGTAAAACAGAGAGTTTTCTGATTTATACTCATTAAACTCATTTAGTTTGTGCCAGGAGGTTGTAGGTGAGTGTCCCCTGACACATTCTTCAGTAATACCCAGGTTTGGTGACTGGGTAGTCAACTTTAAACTCTGCTGGGACTATTTATAGACTTCAATTTAAGGACTTATATATTCTTTGATTAATGTAACTAAAGGGATAGAAGGACTGTGTGTGAAGAGGGAAGTTTCATGCTTACAGTCCCATTTTCTCCCAGTCTACATGAGCAACGCATGTTTTTTACATTGTGAGCAGTCCCTACCAGGTGTCACTTGCTAGTCCTAAAAGAGAATGGGTGTATAGGTGAATATGCAATTAGTGACATTGCAAATTATTTAAACTGAAAATGGTCTTCACAAAACTACAAACAACTTTCATCCTGACAGCACGGGGTTGAAAGAAGTTGACAGCATGCCCTGTATCCTGTCTTCTGGCCTAGAAATGATTGAGCAAAAAAAAAACTGAATGTTGAATGAGAAAATTGAATATGGGATGCTTGCTGCTGAGGTTCGTGTTTAACTCAGCTGACCTGTGAAATCAGGTGGTTCTGCATCTCCATGTGTTTTGGCATCTTTTTCATCTTATTCTCTCTGCCTTAGCCATTTCTCTTACCTTGGCATGTGTAGCTCTTGCGAAGAGAAGCCAGGGATTCTTGTTCTATCCAGAGTTACACTGGAGCAAGGTTAGGGTAAACCCACATGCAAACATGTGCACACACAACACTTTGGTCTACTGCAGCTGCAGCAAAGGAGGAGTTAACTTTCAAGTGTTCAAACCCTCCTAGAGTTGTATAATACCAGAGAATTCCTCCACTGGGGAAGTACCAAGGGAAGACTCGTTTTTAGCCCATTTTTAATTTTCAGTTCCACAGAAATGCTGGCGCCCCTGGACAGACCCCTCGGGGAGCAGTTGTGTGAAATGCGCCAGCAGCTGGATGGCACAAATTTGGAAATCGCTGCTGGCCATAAAGAAAGGAACAGAACGCTGCTGTGCAAAAGTGGGGCTTTCTCCAAAATAATCCTTTTATTTCCATATTAACATGTAAGAGAGGAACAAATGTGTGTTCTTTGGGCAAAGTTGGGAAGTCTGCTTTTTACAAAAAAGCAGAAATCTCCCCTCTGCAGATCACTGTGTTGAAATGCTCGAGAATACTAAGTTCCCTTTGATTTTTTTTTTTAAGGTTACAGTTGTTTCATAGCTCCACTAACAAATTAGAGGAATACCAGGCAGCCTCTGGATTGCCGTGTTTCTTGGCACATTTCATGAGGTTTCTCACTCTCAGTTTCATGGGAAAAAGATGGTCTATTTCTGCTCAGCCTCAAAAAAATTGGGATCTTCTCATCCCACCTCTTTTCCCAGACACCCACTGCCCGTGGAGGTGGCCCACCAGCTCTTGCCCTGACCAGGGGCATAATCTTTACGAGCCATGAAATCCCTATAAGGATGGAGAGAAATGAGGGCTTGTGGAGTTGTCCTGCACAGGAAAAATTGGGAGGTATGGAGGATTTTCTGGGCAGGAGTGAAGGACAGGAATGAAAGCACTGGTGTCTGAGGGGGTTCTGTTCCTCATGTCACCTCGTGTCCACCGCATCCCTCTCCCCACCATTCACATTTCAAGTGAGCCCTCTTGCCTGGAGCATGCTGTATATAATGTTTCTAAGGAGGAATGTGGGGGTGGAAAGACCACATGAGGTCATAAAGTTTTTGTGGAGCTGCAATTTGATCCAAAAAGTGAATTACCAGGTGCTTCTTCAGAGAGGGATTGGAGGTTATATTTAAATACCTCATTTAGGAAGCCTTTTTTTTTTTTTTTTTTTTTTTTTACACCAGTAGAGAATCGATTCCATTTATTCTCTAAATGTACATTTGTTTTACCCTAGCTTAATTCCAAGACGATGTTTTAATTGATCGGTGGTTTGAATTCACAAATTAAAAAAAAAAAAAAGAAAGACTACATGTTGCTGTCCTTTAACAGAGGTTTTTACCAGACTATGGAATAATAAAACCTTTAAAAGGCAATACCCTTTGGATACATATTTTCAGAGATTTCCTTCTCTCCTTTACCTGCAAGGACGAGGTGGAGGCAAGTGCTCTGTCCATGCTGTAATCAACACAGGACCTCAGTGCTCCAGGACCATGGTGGATGCAACGTCCATCAATGTGCTTTGATCAACTGGGAGAAATGGGAAGGTTTCGATAGCGCCCTGCAAATGGACCCGCTGAGGCTGGAGCGGCTGCGAGCTCCGGGACCTCTGGGAGAGGCTGCTTGTGATTGGTAGGGGGTTTGCAGAAAAGATGTTGTGCTGCTGTGAGCACGGGGCTGGCCGTGCCTTCCCTGGCTCTCAAGGGGACAGGGCTGCTGGAAGCACAGGGCAAATATTTTTCCTCCAGCTTTTTTGGATGGCAGGGATGAGCATCGCTCTCCATCTCTCTCTCTATTTGCATTATTTGGTAGGGAGCAGCAAGGCAGGAGCTTCTGCAGAGGCACTTGGGAAGCTCACCCAAGAACCCCTGGCTCTTGGGCTCAAGAACCTACCTATCTCTAAAGCAGCCAGATTTAAGGTCACTTTATTTCTCTAGGTGAAATAAACCTGGCTTAACTACAGGCGCTCAGCCTCACACTTGCGCTCCATTCAAGCAGACGGTCCATGCCCTAAAAACGCCTCCCCTTGCAGCTCGGGCTGCCCTAAGGGGCATCCCAAGCCCCGGAGCGGTGGCTGGAGGATGGAGGATGCAGGGACGGCGGTGCCGGCAGGGACGGACGCAGCTGCGGAGCAGGGGGAGCCCCGGGATCGTGCTCGGCGGGTCGGGGGTGAGCTGCGGCCGGCGGGATTTGAGCAATGCCCGAGGCGAGTGAAGGGGTGTTATAATAAAGCCCAGATGTTTCCGCTGCTCGCAGCGTATATGTTGTTATGTTTAAGCCTGGAAGCGCGTCCTAGGATCTGGTGGGTAGGGAAGCGGTTATTAGCTGCTTGGAAATGGCTTGTTGGTAATGTATCTGCTCCCCCCAGACACTAGTCATTGCCTGTTCAAAATATAAATCTTCCAAAAGACCTCAAGAACAACTTTCCTTTTTCTTTCTGTTTTTTTTTTTTCTTTTTTTTTCACCCCTCCAAGCCAGTGATGCCGTTTGACTTCACGGGAAACTCGCAGCTTTTGGGGAGAGCTGAGTCTGGGCACCACGTGGGAGAAAGGGGAGAGACTCTTCCCGGCACGGGGGACCAGGCAGCCACAGGTGCACAGAAAGCACCATTTAATTTTCCCAGACTAATTGTTTTTGAGCTTGGAGCCAGAAACCTGGTGGGATGTCATGGGCCGCAGCTTTGCATAAGCATTTAAGGGGGGCTGGGATTTAGCTGGTTGGACTTTCATGTCAAATCAAAGGCTTGTCCATGTGGGTAAATTGGTTAACTAAACTGCGGATTTACAGCCCGGTGGTCACTCTGCACGAACCCTCCAGGTAATCACAGCCACAGCTGGTCCAGGCAGGGTGCTCAAAGCATTAACATTGAAACTGGTTTAACCAAACTGCAGAAAACCCCAAGGTGGACCTTGCTATGAAGAGCAATAGTGAACTTCTAATCCGCTCTAGGGACGAATCAAAAAAAAGCAAAACCATCTGAATCCTGGATGGCAACCACTGCATCTGATGTTTAATTTCATTTAACAAGTGAAATTAAACATCTTTAATGAATCCTGACTGATTTTATCCCACTGCATCCCCATAGATCAGTCTGCACCATGCACCAGCCCCAGCACTGCGTGGGTGGTTGCAGTGCCAGGGCATCCTGTCCCCGGGTGTGCAGAGACCAGACCTTGGTATCTGACGTGGGAGAGAAATGCTTTAAGAAAACAGGCTGTGTGATAACCTTGCTGAAGGTCAGGCTGTCATTTGCAAGGAAAAACCACTGAAAATGGAGCCCTAACCTGGACGCACCAATCTAAATTGTTGCTGCCCAGTACTCTCTTGCCAAGGGTGCCAGGGGCACGAGCGAGAGCTGAGCTGTCTGGTTGTGGATTTGGGTCTGGACATGAGGAACCATGGAGATATGGGACACCCAACTGTGCTGCTCTTGGCAGTTCTGAAGGATTTGTTTCCCTGTTCTTTGGGTTTATCCCAAACCTTAATGTGCAGCTACTCAATCACAAGTGTGTTCCAGAACTTATGAGGAAAGATAACTTTATTTTTTCTTTTTTTCCTTTTTTTTTAATTTTCCTTTGCTTTTTTTTTTTCTTCCTGGGCTTTATTGCTCTCCCACATCCAGTGTGAGCTGAGGTTGAGCCCAGTGGACAGCTCCCTTCCTGGCCCTCCACTTCCACCCTTTTTCACATCCTAGGAAGAGAGACAGTTGCAAGGCTTTGGCCAGACCGCCTGCAGGCAGCTTGTTGAGGGAAGAAGCCCAAAGTGCAGAGATTTCCCTTGTTTGAGGTCATTCTGGAAGGCTTCAACTGGAAGATTTTTTATGTTTTTTGGCTATCATCTCAATCTGATGACGAATTTATTCAGAGTGAAGTTACTGAATGCAATCTAAAAGAGCAGAAAACTCTTTTTTCCTCTCTTCTATGCATAAAAATGAGGTACTTCCCCTTCTCTAAGGACATGATGACCAGTCATAGTTCATGAATCACATTTAGTACTTCTCAATTTAGAAAGACTGTTGGTTTTGAATTCAAAAGATATTTTAATAAACTTCCTGCTTCACTCCCCTCCCATTGCATCTGGCAGATTCATCTGTTACAAGTTGTCTCAAAATTATTTTTTTTGTGTGTGTGTATGTGCTTTAATCTCTATCCATCTGCAATTTAAGAGGAACCATGGATAAAAAAAAATCAGTCAGATGAGAAGACGTATCAGATAATACATATTTTACAGCATAAAACAAAGAATTTATGAGCTGGCTACATTCATGTTCAGTTATACAGGTGACAATACAAACGAAGGACAAAGACAACATATCTTTAATGCTTGGAAAGCAAAATTATCAAATTGAGAGGAAACGCTATATATAAGAAATGAATGTGAATGAGAATCTTTTTATTTTTATTTTTTTAGGAAAATAATGGAGTACAGAAAGGAAAATATAATTATAACCTGTTGTTTAGATCAGTGCTTCCTCTGATGATTTAAATTATGTCTGGGATTGGTGAAGCAAGCTCTGGGAATTAACAGCTGTCAAACATCTAACTACTATCAAAACAATTCATCTCATGAGTATTTAAAATAGAGAAAAACAACCAAAAAAAAAAAACACATTCTTGCCTCTATTCAGAAAAATCAGGATTGAGAAAGTAGGGAGGTGGGGAGGGGAACATCTGATCCTGGAGCTTTTTGTCCTTCTTGTCATGGAAATCTTGACTTCCAGAGATTGTAGTTGAGTTTCTTGAGCGTGTCCACGTGCAAAGGCTCACAGATGGATAGAGGTGCCAGACGCTGCCAGGGGAGATCATCACTTCGTTGTTGTTTTGCGGGATTTAGGCTCTATGCATTCCCAACCCACGCCAGAGCTGCTCATGAGGAACCTTCTAGCACCCTTTCCCTGGACATGCACAGTGTGCTCCACTTTAACAAAGCACTCATGTATTCTTTGGCTCCCGGGAAAAACATATACTGGTTTATATGCTTTATTTAATCCTTACTGTGTTCATGCACTACTGTATGTTCATGAAGACGAAGAAATAAGATGACCTGGAAATAACAGATTCTAAAGCACATCTTAGATTCTTTCCAGAATCCAATAGTTGCAATATATAAATTGTGATATAAATGTAATAGTCATTCACTATAACCATCCTGGCTTTTCAAATTATTAGTTTTCTCAGTGCTTTGGGTTTTATGATGTCAGTTTATAACAGTATTTATGCTCACAGTAACAATACAGAGCATTGACTGGATTTTCTCCATTTCTCTTGGCAATAATGGTGTCCTGCTTGGTTGCTTCCTGTGCAAAATTCCCTTTGCAGCCAGAAGGGGGACTCAGGATATTAAATTTCAGCGAAGTCATCCTTTATGTTTCTTCTGAACATGCCTTTCTGATGCTCTTGCAGTTCGTTCTTGGCTTCCTCCATCAATCTTTCATGTCATTCATCTGCATAGCTGTCGTCATTATGTACTTATCAATGTAGGACAAATTTTGGAGCAGGAAGTACTGCCAAGCTAGGACATATGGCTGGAATCAGGTTCCAGTCCATCAGGAAGAGCCTTTAGTGTGTCTTTTTTTTTAATTTTTTTTTTCCTCTATGCCTTTATCATAGGAATTGCCAGCCCCTGTCAGTCCAGGCATCCCCACAGCTTTACCCTCTCCCCAGGGATCAGGTAGCACTCCAGACTGAGATAATATGGGGACATTTTGGAAATTGGGATTCCTGAGCACATAGGAGGGTTGCAAGAGCATCCTTGGTCTGTGGGGTGAATGCAAAACCACCACGCAGAAGCATTAGGAAGGAGAGTCACGGGGCATCCCTCAGCAGAGACACTCACATCGTTGCATGGTGGTGGCAGTAGCAAAATTATCAGGGCCAGATGTTGCATCATTTTAGATGAACAGCAAATTCATCTTTTTGCACATCCCTAGATACAAATCTTGTCTGCTATCAGGCTTCCTATAAAAGGGAAAGGTCTACAAACCTTATGCACCAATTAGTTCTACTGCTGGAGATGCACAACAATCTCCACTGTAGTTTTTTTTTTCCCAAGCCCTTTTAGGATCATTTGTTTGTTTGTTTGTTTTTATGGAATATAAATATCCTTTTCATGTCTTCTAATGAGCAAGAGAAATACCTGGCAGCCGCTATGGTTAGGGAGAAAGTAGTGCAATTGCCTTCCTAGGTGGAAGCCAGTGAAAACCCAGACTGAAACTGGACGTGATACTGTGTCTGAGTGATAATGAGTTTTTGTTTGATTTATGGAAAATGACTTTTTCTTGAAGGAGTGCTAAAAGAAAAAAAAGAAGTGATGACACTTACAACCTTTGGCTTTCTGTCAGGGAGCTGCTTCAATGCACTCTGGCTTGAGATTTTGGCTCTGTTGGGAGAGCAGAGAGATGTAGACTCAGACCTTGCAGTCTGGCTATCCAAAAATAAACTGAGCTACTTTCAGCCCTTGGTGGGACGCTGCGGTAGGAACAGCTTTGCTGCACATAAGCATGCAGTGGTACCACTAATGCTCTTCAGTAATTTATCAGTAGCAGTAAAGCACATTTTGTGTAGGTGGCCGCATGTGCACATCACGGGTGACTCGTGATTGTAGTTGGTGTCCTGGCTGGGAATTAAAGGAAGTGGAAGAATTTCTAGTTGCAGAAACAATGGTGAACTGAAACTTTTTTTGCAATGACGTGGAATAGAGAGGTCACAGGACGTGGATATGTGAAAATCTCCAGCTCAGAAGTAACAAAGTAAAGCAGTTCCCCATAATGCATTATCAATTGGGAATGGAGAAAAAGGAGAGTAAGGAGTGCTTGGGAAGGTAGGTCCGATTAGCCCTTTTGTACAGATGTTTAGAATCACATTAGTGTCTTTATAGTTTGAATGATGGCCACATACTTACATATATGAGTGATAACACACAAAGTTGCTGTCATTAAAGTCAAGTTTCTTGAATCAAATCAATTGAAGAAGAGTGCATTGCCTTTAGGAGGACCTGTTAGGACTAATTGAATACAGTTTATTGATTCAATTTAATTTGTTAAGGAATTGATTTTATTGTGCATTTAATCATACATCAGCTTTAAATCACTTAAGTGTGTTTACACCAAGGCTTTCCATGGGATTAAATAAAAATGATTTACATTTTATTTAGATCTCTGGAAATTTCGAGATATAGGGGTCTGTGCTTTATTTTTCTCCCTGGTTGTAGCACATTTCTTAGTCTTCTAGGGTGATGGTGATGGTGATGGATGTGGAGAATCAATGACAAAATATTTTGCTTTCACATGGCCAAAATTGTGCCTTAATAATGTAATACACCTTTGGGTCTTATTGTAACACGAGTAAAACCCTACACACTCCACATAATCAATTCCCAGGCTGTGACTTCACCCCAAAAATGTGTCACAGAAAACATTTCTAAGTTAAAAACAAGTCAGGGAATGAAGGCTCACTTCTTTTACCACACCTTTATTCTTTTCCTTTGCAGCCAGTAGAGAATTTATATGTGGTGGTTTTTAGCTAAACTTTATGATACTCTTCTCTTAATGCAGATTCTAGATTAGGGCATAAGATTTGGTAAATTATGCACACTACTATCTAGAGTTGATAATCTTGAGTAGATCTAGGAGGTCTGTGTGTAGGTCCTATGTGAAGAACAACACTTTCATGCATTTCACAACCATAATTCCTCCATGAGAAGACTTACCAGTGGCCACATTTTGAAGGGAATAGATACTTAAGAAGTTAAATAATTAGTCACTGGTAGGATTTATTTAAGCCATGTTATATTCTTTTTGACATAATCATAGATTTTAAGACCTTTGAGGGATTTTGACAAAAAGGTTACATAAGCACCTGCCAGGATAAGCATGATAGATATGGACTGGGAGCTCCAGGTTGAGCTGTATGTCCTCCTTAGGACCCATCTCACCTTGTATTTGGGTGCTGATCTTTGTCCTGCATGACCTGTTGCTTTCATGCAATTTTCCTGTTTTGCAGTTCCGTAGCACTCAATTGATCAGGAATACAATTTCTTAGAAGCTTTGTAATTTTTTCCTCTGTAATTTCTGAACCTTTGACTACACTCCAGAGACCATTCCAGAGCTGCATAAAGTCTTTCTGCTCCTCTTCCAGTGAAAGCGTGGCATATTTCTGCTTACTTTACTGATCATGTGGTCACGGATTTTTGATTGTTGACCTTCAAAAAGAAACCTAATCTTGTGTAATAATTTAACCAGGTGAGATGCTTCTAATTAGGTCTTCTTGAGAGCTGTGTTTTGATTGCAGGTATTTAGGAACATTTATTCTTAAGAGTTTTTTTTTTTTTTTGAAGATTAACTATGCACATATTTAAACAACTATGCATTTTTTTCTCTATTTTCCTATAGCTGCATAGTCAAAATAAGTTCAGCATATGTCAGAAATAAATTGTTCTGAAGGGTATACATGAGATCTTTGCTATGAAATAAATTATTCTGAAGGGTGTACACGAGATCCTTTTTGCATGCTGTGTAAGTACACTGTGGCAAGTGCTATGCTTAGATTTTTGCTGAGCTGAGTTTGAGTAATTTGTGCACAATGTCCAGACGTATCCAGACACACAGTACCTAAAATGACTCACACATCTTTGGGATGCATTGACTAAACTGCTTGTGTACCCCTAGGTTAAAAAACAAAGGTTTTACGAATAAAGCTTAGTGATGGCAAGCTCAGCTGTGTGAAGGATAAGGACTGTGTGTGCTGTGTCCCTGGCATAAGGAAGTCTTTTTGAGTTGTACCCTTTAGGGTTTGTCATACCAAATTCTCTGTTCTTGAGTGCATGTATTGACACTGTCATCTGTGCCCATCACCAGAGGAAAATAACCCAGAAGGATCTCTCCAAGGTGATCCCATCAAAGCCTGGGCAAGGACTCTTGCCAATGGAAGGACTGCCCCTGCTTCCCACAGGTTTTCTGGGTTGTCTCTTGGCACATGGGCGCTTTTGTAGGCTTAGGTCCTGTGATAAACACTAAGCTAAATCCCAGCAAGGAAGTATTGCTAGCAGACTTGACCACAAAGTATTTCAAGGGGAAAGAGGGAAGGAATCTGGTGAATGGGGAGCCAAAATCCATAGTGTTAAATTCAACTTGTGCATTAGCAAATCAATGTCTTGAAAGCTTGGAAGTTCTTCACATAGCTGTGAATATTTTATGCAGTCTGTAATGCAACTTGTTTCTTTTGATGCTTAAATTAATCTTCCTTCTCAAAATTGATCTCTATGTTTTACCTTTGGTTTGGTTTGTATCAAAAAATCCCTAAGACTTAGGCTTCAGTTCAGGTTTTATACCTTCCCACTTCAAAATTTCAGCGCAAATGAGTGGTTCTGTGTGGGGAGGAACATTAGCAGATGACTAAAACCATTAAAACTGCCAGAAATCTTCTAAACAATTAATTAGATGCCATTATTCATATTTTTAGCAACAGCTTGTCATCGGCATGGGAAGGTTCTCAAGGATGGCCACTGGAAGCTTCTCTTGGGTGCTCTGTGTGCAGTACTGGATGCAGTTGTGCCAGAGAGGAGGCAGGAGGGTGCATGGGGTCACCTTTGTGAATCTTCATGTGTCTTTCCAGAATGTGTGTGCTTGGAGGTTGCACCTTGTTTAACTCCTGAAAGGTATTTCCACTCCTGCCTGTCACATTCCTAATGTTAGTGTAAGCATAACTTGAGATACCTACAGGAAGCAGCTATTCCCAGGCACAAGCAGCGAATTGTTGAATTGCAAAGGCTGATGTTGCTTGAAGACTTTCATTAGGGCATGCAGAAATTTGAGTATTATTTACATGACTTTTGAGCTGCCTTTTTTTGATTTGAGTTTGTATGGCATGTAGATAGGAAGTTCCTGCATTAAGAAAGACTGGTGTAATACGACATTTCCAAAGACTGGTGTAATACGACAAACTATTAGCAGTAATAAAGTCAGTGCTAGAATTCCCCTAAGCTATTTGTTTCTGTATGTTATAGCAATTTATTACGTGAGTAAATCACATACATTTATAAAATAACACTGGCACAGGCTGCCCAGGGAGGTTGTGGAGTCTCCTTCTCTGGAGATCTTCCCAACCCGCCTGGATGCCGCTCTGTGCCCCGTGCTCTGGGTGTCCCTGCTGGAGCAGGGGGCTGGACTGGATGAGCTCTGGGGGTCCCTTCCAGCCTCAACCATCCTGTTATTCTGTAATAAGCATTTTTCTCCAGATACCTAAGAATGCTTCCACCTTTTACAAAGTGTCTCCTTGCAGAGTGCAGGAGGTAAATAAGTATATTCAGCATTATGTCTTTTGTTATTTAACATATGTCTTTCACTGGTCTTCCATAAGTAACTGAATGACTCTGTTAAATACACCATTATACAAAGAGTGTGGCAATGTATCTTGCCATTTTCAGAAACTTCTGGTTCTCTGTGCCATTCTTGTTAATAGAAAATTACAGGAAAATTGCAACATAAAAGATGTATGTCACATTTGCTCATATATTGCCTACTTGAGATTATTCCATATCCTTTTCTTTGTTTACCTGTAAGTCTGTTGTCATTGCTGTACCTCTATGCATTTGTCCAACCAAAACATCTTCATCATCTTCGTACTCTCAAGGAAAGGTTTTCTGAGAATTTTAGTCCTAAATTGAATACTATTTTAAGTACTTCCATTTACAGGTAGCACATACTGGTTTCTCTGGACTTCTGAAAACTGAGTCATTTCTTCTGCTCCTAAACTATGGGTTTAATAGCCTGTCTGAGGGCTTTGAGGGAAGAAGCTTGTCTAGGACTTCTGTAGGGTGGCTGTTGCTTTGGTAAAGCTCATTTTCGGTCTGTATGTGTTATCAGTACCAGCCGTTATTAGCTACAGTGCTTGTGTTGAAAGTCCCTGCGCTTAGTTCACTCAGGCAACCCTGTTGGTGGTGGCTGTGACTCACAGCCTCTCTGTGATGGATGCAGGGTTTTTCTTCTCTCAAGGCCCTCACTGATGCAAAGGTTGAGGCAGGTTTTGAGGAGCACCAGGGCTCATGGATGAACCCACAGCAGGGAATTTATTGACTGATGCTTGGCTGACTGTTGTCTGTGGAGTGGAACTACTGCAGAATTAGAACATTCTGAGAAGCCAGGAAAAGAGTGGAAGAAGAGGGGAAAAAAGAGTTGTTTTTATGGTGTTATTTAAGGGAAAGCAATGATTCATTTATTTGTTCATGAATGTTCTAGCCATGCTGGAACGATTTAATGGGAAACAGCATGATGGATAAAGACTGAGAGAATGGAGGAAACAAGTGAGTGCAAAGAAAGAGGAGACAAAAGTTGTAAAATTTAGCAAATACACATGGGATTTCAAATTTCAGCACAAGGAGAACTGCATTCCCTGGTGGAGGCAAGTACAGGAGTGTGAGAGAGAACAGAAAATGTGACAGGCAAAGGAGAAGGTGGCCGCTGCATGTCATGTTTCTGGCACTGAAAGATTAAAGCTGTAAGAAGTAGGAAGGCTACCAAAAAGTGTAAGTTTTGCAAAAACAAACAAACACAGAAGAGTTACATAAGAACTGGATTTTCATCAGCAGTTTACTACTGTGTAGTGGAATGCACGAAATGATGACAAAGGGAAGGTACTTCGAATATCATTGTGTTGACCATCTTTCCTTTCTTGTCTTTTTTTATTTTATTTATTTATTTATTTATTTAATTATCTATTGGCACCGTCTTTGGTCACACCTCAACTGCCAAGGGTACATTACATTCTAAACCAAAGTTTAAATTTGGCATGCCTCATAGCCCAGGAATCTGGTGAATGTTCCAAATCTGGCCGTAAATCCTAGTCTAAGATCCAGACGAATTAGTAATATCAAGGCCTTCAGTCTTAATCTAGCTGTCCTAGTCTCTGTTGATGATTAGTGGAAGTCTAAGGATATGGATTAGTGTTGGAAATACTTATGCTGGAAATTAGATGAGAGATAGCCAATGCACTGAAGCAAGCCACATTCTCTCCTGTCATATTATTTCAATACATACAACCCAAAATAAAGTTTTCTAATGTGCAGTGCTGAAATTCAGTTCCTAAATCAAAAGTGGCTTCATTTAAAAAAAAATCATTGCATACTTGCAGGTCCCTTTGAAGTCCATGGTATTTATGCCTGCCTAGCATTCCTGAGCATTGGATTGTTTTCATTTTAGTGCTGAAATAAAGATTCTGGAGTATACCTTTATGCACTTAGGTATGTAAAATACAGTCCTGCGGGGTTTTGTATCGACTTTATAAGCAGTTGTCCCTACATTGCTTATTGGATATCAAGTATATTTATTTTGCGCTGTCCCCGCATTTTCAGCCTGTATGATCAGGTTTTTGTATTGACAGTGTCTAACAGGATCATCAGCATTTGCCAAGGAAGTAGCTAGCAGGAGTCAGCTGCGGCATTTTGAACCTGAGGAGAGATGGTTTAATGCAATCAGGCTGTGTGTTCCTGTAGACATGATCAGCGGTAAATAAATTAAGTGTTGACCTTTAAATTATAATCTTTAGGCTAGATGCTTGCTCACATCCACTTTCTGCTGTGCAACCTGCATTTTGGAGTCTTTGATTTCGGTCTCCTGTCTCTGAGGAGATCTAAGCTCTGAAACCGATACTTTGAGTGACTGCACAAGGCTTGACAGCTCGGAATTATCTTGTTACATGGAGTAAATGGGCACTCTCAGCCTTTCCCTCATGGGCATGATTCTGCTTCTGGACATGCTGGCTTGTCATTGCCATTCTTTTCCTGGCTCCGCTGGAGACACCTTTTCTTTAAAATAAGTGGGGAGGAGCAAGGAGATCTTCTCCATTTGCTTTCTCCATTTACTTTCTCCACCTTTCCCTTTTCAGTGACCTGTTAAGAATGTTGCCCTCCCAAGGCTGTGTTATGAGATGACCTGTAAAACTCTCCTTGGCAGAGTTTGCTGGGATACCAACAAAAGTGAGATTAACACAAGTTCAGAGAGCAGCGTCATGGCTAGAGATAAATATCCATTAATGCTGGCATAAAATACCGTGTACTTGACAGCTTTTCACCCCAAATAAACTACCAGAGCTCTTTGGGTTTGATGAGTGTGCCATTGCTTTGGAAGGATACATTAGCAATACAGCAGCATCATACTTCAACCTGTAAACTCAATGAGTTTAGAGCCCAATCCTCCACAGCCTGGGAAGAGCAAATCCTGAGCAGGGGAACCAAAATTTTAGTTTCCTTTGCAACCAGACTTTGGAAGGATTTAGTTTGACTTACAGTGGCACTTACTTGTTCCTATCCTGGTCAAAAAAAAAACATGTGGCTGGAGTGCTATATTCCCTCTCTTTTGGTCTATTTCTTAGTCTATTTCTTGGTTCAAGCCATTCATACGATTTCCCTTCTCTTGACTTATAGTAACTAAAAATTCTGCAAAAATTTCCTTATAACATCACGAAGAAGAATAAGATTATGTGGATCTTGTTTTTGTAAGCAATGCCCAGACAAATATTGGTTCTCGTTCTTTTTTTCCCTTTTACTCTTCTTCACAGACATGACTGTTCAAATTGCACCAAGACCCAGAAGCTGAAACATGTTTGGCCATATTTTCAAGACAATTTCTGTTTAAGATAAACAGAATAAACAGATAACAGATTTAAAAAAAAAAAAAACAGATAAAAACTTGCTGAATTTTGCAACTTCTGCACTCCTATTTAGTGATTTTGGTATTATGGGGAGCTTGCTTGTGCAGGATTATGTTCTATAATCACCTATGGAGTCTTATCATATAGGTAATCTGCACAGAGACTTAGCATGTGGGAATGAAATAGCTAGTTTTTGAAAACTCAGAATCCAAATGTTGCCTGAGATAATAATAGGAGGATTAAAAACAAAACAAACCCACAAAAACTGTGCTTTTTAACTTTCTAAACAGAAGCAAAATTATTTCAAAAATAGCTTATACAGTTTATACCAAGGGCTTTAGAAAATCTGGCCTGCTGCTGATAAATCTGAGCTTGATTACAATCTCATACTCCAGGGAAGAAGTCTTTTGGGAAATAATATAATTTGTCATGCATTATTTTCCTGCATGGAGCATTGTGTTTCCAAAAAATAATAAAAAAAAAAAAAAATCAAGGCCAATACAATGAATATTGTTCTTGCAGCTTCCATATTTGTTCCCCAAACTGTTGGTCACAGTTTTGCACAGCAAGCTATGCACACCTGCATATTGGCAACAAGGCTTAACACATTTCTGAGTTCGGATGCTTAAAAGACTTTGTGCCCTCCAAGGAAAAACAAGATAAAAAAAAAAACCTCCTGGAATTTCAGCTGAAAGTGTGCAGTTGTGCGATAATACTTTGCAGGTTTCCTGTTTAATTTGTTCAATGTGTTGAGCTTCCATGCAGATTAACTGTACAATCAAACACTGAGTATGAGGAGATAGCTGTGCCTTGCCAAACTCACCAAAAAATAAGAAGTTATCTTCAGTCATATATTATCAGCATGTCTTTTGCAGAGTGAATATGGACACATGTATTCCTTGACTGCAATATTATACATCCTGTAGACGTACATTGACCAAAGCGGGAAAAAAAAAGCTGGAGAATTACAGCTATTTAGTCTGCTTTAATAAGTGAAGATCAGGGAGTTTGCATGCTGTCATTGGTTAAATCCTTCTCCTGGGCTTCCCACAGTTGGGTCTTTTGCTGACATAACCACTTCGCTGCCTTTTTAAGGCCGTTCACAGCCCTCTTTGCTGTTATCATCACCCATGTTGCTGTCTTAGAAGGGCTGTCAAGTCAGCGAAGGTCCATGGGTCAACGAGAGAGGTCCTGGCCAGGGGGTGTGAAAAGCTCAGGGTTAAACGTCGTGCCTTTCCATGGACTAATGGACTTCTCCATTGGGAGACCCTGCCAGGGTTTCGGCATATTTCCCCTGCCAAGAACACATATCGCGTAGATCCCCGCGCACCTTTCCTTCCAGCCGCGCCGCGGTGGGAGTGTTTCCATGGTTGGTTTCTGGTGTTTTCCTTTGGGATGCACTTATTTTCTTTGCTGTCTGGAATTTGTCACTCCTTGAGCAATGGCACGCGCGAGGGTCCTGCCGTGGTGGTACAGGGCAACACCCAGACTCTAAACAGCAGAAAATGCTCCAAGATGCCCACATTGAGCACCCATGTCAACCAAGTTGTTCTGTCACCCATGGCCTCCTCACTGTTATTTTAGGATTTTCCTTACCCTGACTCTCTCGTTCTTCCCTGCAAGAGCAAGCTTTTCCCTGAACATTTGGCAGGGGTGGGAGAAATGGATGGAGAGGAGCCAAGCTGGCATGAGATGCTCTAGGAGCTGGTTGGGAGGGATTGGAAAACAAGGAGGGGGCATCCATGCTCAGTTATCCTTGCAGATGAAGATCTGTGCCTGCTTTAAAATCACTTTCTTCCCTCAGACAAGGTCATGCCTTACCAGAGCAGGAGAAATTGGTGCAGATTGTGATAAAAGTCAGCTATCTCTCGTGGCAATGGAAGCTGTAGCCGGTTTCAGTCCAAACACCCGAGCTATAGTTTTATCAGCACGAGCTTTCTCATATGCCTGGCAGGTCTGATTAGCTTTTGCAAAAGAGTAGCTGAAAGGAAACAAACATGGTGTAAATGAAAGGGGAAAAAAATGAATCTAAGAATCTCTTTTCTGACATGTCTGTGAGCAGCTTTTACTGTTTTCCCTGGAGAGCTTGCATACTTGGACAGCAAGTTACTGTGAAATAGTGAGGGTCACTGCCATTGATTAAATCCTCTTTTATGTTTCCTGGTAACTCCTGAATTATGGCAAGAGCTGAGCATATTAATTTCACACTTTTTTTTTTTCATTGACAGTCCTGATGGGGGAAAAATTCTGCAAGTCATTTTGAGCAGATAATATTGAATAAAAGTGAAATTCAGAAAGAAAGCAGCATTTCCTTCTCATTCCCAGTTTCACATTGATGTGTTGACAGGAAAATCAATAACCAGCTGAAGTTTTAAAGACAAAAATGTTGAGGCCTGCAATTATATTTGTTCCCTTAATTTAAAGAAGATATGGAATAGGAATACTACAAGTGAGATATATTAAAATAAGAAATATTTCCTTTCTATTTCATACCTCTGTAGCACTTTTTCTCATTTGATGACAGAAGACTATGACCTTAATTCACAATCGGCAGACTGAAACTGTCAGCACAAACCTCAGCAAATCTGTTAATTAATGCTAATTATTTTGTGGAAATTTTCAAGATGACATTTTTCAAGAATTCTTTCATCCTTTTTGAGTTAATTTCTGAATATTTATACATGTATACTTGTATACAAGTATGTGTGTGAGTACAAATATACCTATTCACACAAACACGTGCAGGTATATATTTTAAAACACATTGCTTTTAGAATATGGAAAAGAGTTGTTTTGAAGCAAATTAAAATATATTTTGATCATGTTTGGAGGATGAATTGAAATTTCTTACATCATAACACGGGAAAAAAAAAGATGGAAACCAAAATATAAGAACACAATTTAAGGGAAATTTCTTCCTGACCATGAAAGCCTAAGTTCGAAGCACCTATCTCATGTGCCTGAAGGCAGTCCACTACCACCAACTAAAATCTCCACTAATGGAAATTAATTCCACATCCTCCCTAGACAAGCTATTCCTGCATATGCTGCTCTCCCAGTCAGATATATTGCTGATGTCCAGTCTAAGATTTTCTGCCAGCTACTTTTTGGCCTAGCCAGTGGAGACATATAGAAAAAGTTGTTACCTCCCACTTAATCTATTATTATTATTATTATTAGAGGCCATTTTCTTGTTTTGTCCCCACCCGGCTTTTCCCCTGCTGGCACAACAAACACCCTCATTCAGGCTTTTTCAAGGACCATGTTTTCCAAGCCACACAACATTTATGTCATGACCAGTGGGACCAGTTTCCCAAGACATCAAGCCTTCCCTGGATCCCTGCACTTTTCTATGCTGGGAACGGAAAGGTTGTCTTACATATGGAGCAGGCAGCACTCCTGTTTTTACCAGGAAAGTGCTTATCAGACCATTCTTTACCCAGTTCTTCTGACAAATCATTTGATACACATCTCTCAAAATTAAGACTGTGATGATGTGGATGAATTTCTTTCTGACTGGAATAACTACGAAGGGCAACTGATGCCTACAAGACTGTAAGAAAGCACAAGCAACAAATATCAAAACATAATCCAGCGTATTCAAGGTTTCCCCATCACAGGTTGTAGGTTGTAGCTAGCAGTGCTTCCCTCTTCACTCCTTCCCAATGGGACAGCAAATGTGTTAACATGAGCCTTAGCAGATATAGGCTTAAACTAGTTTTTTTACCTCACTATCGGAGCAGGATAGATCCTGGCTTAGAGCTAATCCATGGGATAACATAGAGTCTCACAAAATGATGGTATTTCATTATGAAGTTTTTGTTCAGAAACCTGGACTGGTTGAGGCATATCAGGGTCTTCTTTATTTGAGAAAGTCCTAAGCAGTGTCAGATTTATCTACACAAGGAACTGCATTGCTGTAAAGTCGTAGAAATTGAGATTCATCAGCTAGAGCCTCTTCGGCATGTGTGAGATGTTGGCTGGGCATTTTTGATGCAGTGTCCTCTTCTGGATCCAAAACACCCTTAACTGATATTGGTTCCCTTAATAGGCTTCCAAGCCTGCCTTTTGCCTCAGACAAAGGTAATGGCCAAGCTGAGTTTAGAGCTAGGTGAATAATGTGGATTATAATTGTCTGGAGCATGAGCCTTGTTCTCAGGGGTCCTGAGAAGCTGCTTAGGGTTTCTTTATGCTTTAGGTCTCCATCACATCGGTTGCACCTGGAGCCTTTGCAGACACACTGGCTCAGAGCAGTTGGATTAAGGAACACAGCACAACACCCTCCCTTTGCCCTCCTGCATCTCCTGCTGCAACTGCTTGCCCAGCACTGTCCGGTGCCCAGGAACACGCCATCTATCAAGGATTTGTAAACTTCATACCAAGTACAGGAGCCTCACTTGAGTGCACTGTAAAGCTGCGTTTGGCTTGCAGACCTGTCACACAAGACCCTTGTAGGAAGACCCCAAACAGTCAAATTAGCTTCTCTTTAAATATTCCTATATGAATTAATTGTATTTATAACACACATTTTTTCCACCCAGGATAGTCGAATAACCTGTGTGTTCTTTTATTTCTTTAGCAGTGCCTCCCAAACTGAAGGAAATGAAAAACCAAGAGGCTGCTGTGGGCCAGAAGCTAGTGCTGAGGTGTGAGACAACTTCAGAATACCCTGCGCTTAGATTCAAGTGGTTGAAGAATGGAAAAGAGATAACCAAAAAGAACAAACCAGAAAATATCAAGATCCCCAAAAAACAGAAGTAAGTACAGAGATATATCTTGCAAGGAGGAGTGGGAGGGGACGACTGTAATGTGCTCGCTAGAATGGAAGCCTTGGGGCTGTTAACTGAAATGTCTCTACCACACAGAGCTAAATGCTGTGTGTGGTGGAAGTAGAACATTTAAGAGATGGTGATTATTTTTCTTGAATTTGTGTGTGAAGTTGTAGTGTGGTGTAAATAGCCCATAAACTTCCCATTTTAATTCCTAGCTTTGTTCCAATAGTGAAAGGCTCTCATTTTAACTTGCAAAATTTGTAGACAGGCCATTTTTAAACAACCGATAAAACAGAGATCCCTTATTCATGATGTCTGAAATCCACAAATGTTTAAAATACTCAAAGCGATGTGAATTTGGGAATGTTTTTGAGATTCCCGTTGCAAGCAGCCCAGTCACGAAAGAAGCGTGAACCTTTCTGCATTGGTCCCGGTTGCCCTGTGCAGTATCCAGTTACGGATACCATCCCTGTTCCTGCCAAGCCAGGCACCAGCACAGCCTGCAAACCCCATCCTCCCACCTGGCAGAGGGTCCCTCGTGTGTGGTGACAAAGGAGAAACCAGGGATTCCTCTTGCCAGCACTGCTGAAATGGAGCAGGTCCAGGTGGCAGATAGCCCGGTGAGCTGTCTAGACCCATTTGTAGGGACATACATCTCTGTCAACATTGTGCGTCCGGGCTCTTTGGTAGAGAAAAGGTTCAGGTCAGAGCCCGGAGATGGTTTTGAAGCCCCAGAGCTGTACAGATCCTTTGGACTGGCATGAGCCCAATGGATCCTGAAGTACATGGAACATGTGAGGCTTCTTTGGAAGCTTATGAGCCAGTAAGTGTTTAACATTCCCTCAAAATAACATTTGTGATAGAATAAAAAGAAATAATAAAGAATATTATTTTATAAAAAGAATTAAAAAAAAATTAAAGCCTACAAACTGTGGCTTTTCTGAAAATAGAGATCTAAAGTTCTTGTCTCCTGTTTGAAGTGCAGGCTTCAGCCTGGATTTCACACTTGGGTCTGTTACCCCAACAGGAACTCACTCTGGAACAGAGAAGACCTTTCACTTAAAGTAGTGAAAACCAGCAGATGTATAGGAAAAACAGGAAAACAAGGATTTTCCTTGCCCATATCTGAGGGATTCAGCTTGCATTTTTGCCTTCAGATTGTAATTTGAGGAATCATCCAATCATCCTGCTTTGTTGTTCCTTCTTTTCCTCTTCACGTGTTACATATTACATATTACCTATTATATATTATGAACAGCTAAGGAGGAGTTTAATTTTATTTTCACAGAAACTGGACAGGCACCTATTCTAAAGCTAATATAATGGAGGAAAAATGCAACGCAAATGAAAATCAAAATTTAGATGCATAAAAATCAAATTTAGACTGCATGCAGATTAGAATAAATCAAGCCATATAAGAATTTCCCATAACAATTGAAGTGAATAGGAGTGATTAAGAGGGCTCATTTTATTTATTTTCCTCATTTTTTTTTCAAGACAGCACACTGGTAAATATTTGTCTCATTTGTATGTAGCCACACTGTTTTAACAAGCTTTCTCAGTCAGGATGTTTTACAATTATTAAGTGTGGGAAACATGAGCAAGGAAGGTTAGAGTGGTTTTTGAGCTGTCTAGGATTAATGTCTGTTTTAAAGGTCAAGTGACTACATAAAAAGTAAGCTGTGTTTCTGAGAACTGTTATCAGTATGCAGGGTAGCCCAGTCTAATTGACTCCTTCAATCCAGGCAGCTGAGAAGAACACCTTCCACATTCTTCTAAATCCTCATAAAGTTTGCAAATGTTGTTCAACAAGCAGATAAGACTGGGAAATTTGTATTTTTTTAAAAAAATCATTATTCTCATTGTATGATGGCAAAATAAAACTCTAGGCAGGAAAAAGAATATTTCTGAGTTTTAGCTATTTAACTTCAGCTTTTTTAACAAGTTGTACAAAAAATGGTAAAATTAATTTCTCTCACAAAGAGAACATGAAGACTTCAGGCTGTCATCTGGAGTAAGCATGGAAAAGAGAAAACAGCAGCTTAGCATTTATTGGATGCATTGAGTCAGAGGCAATATTGCTGTTTCATAAGATTTTCTGAAGCCAGGGCAGATGCTGAATGTGTTTCCCTAGTTCTTTAATATGTTTAGCAGAGTCTGTAGAATTGCAGGTCTTCCCAGAGCTGAGCGTTTTGGAAAGTGCCACTTCGTGTAAAATGAACTTCAGGAGCCAGGCTTTCCAGGCCTGCATTTTGTGGTGGTGGGTTCAAAGGAGTCAGGGCGCAGGTGGGATGACATTATTGCACCACAGGCAAATCACTAAATCACTGCTCCCCTCCAAATTCAGGCCAAAACTGAGAAAGAGACACTACATGGGTTAAGATAAAAGAAACTTCATGAGATTAAATTGCACTGAAAAGTATTAAAAGTAGTCAAACCTATTCAGTTAAAGATGCAAAAACAAACACTTTTTACCTAAAATTTGTCCTGCACAAAGAGCAGGCTCACACAGTGTTTCTGTTGCTCTCATGGTTGCTGGTGACTCATTAAGCCATAATTCATTAATTCATGCATCCATCTTAGCTTTTCCTTTTTGTCGATGGAAACATTAGGAAAAAAAAGAAAAAAACAGGCACCAAACAAGATCTTTCCACCTGCTAGTTAAATATTCCTTTTAGTGAAACATTACTTTTAATAGTAATGTTTCATTGTCCTTCTCTGCATCTCAAATCCATCTGAAAGCTTTACTGTTTGATGAAGGGTAGTATGCTGAACAGTGTAAATTTCACCTCATTCCGTAAACAGAAACTCCTGTACCAGGTTGGCTTTCTTGGGCACAGGGGAGGCGTTTGGTGCTTCATCCAGCTGATGGCATTGGAAGAAAAAGTGCATTAGGAAATACAGTCTTAAGTGTCTTCTGTTTTAGGCTTTTTCCTAGCTTAGCCTAGATACTTTTTCACAGATAGGCAATTCTGGATGACAGATGGAGCCTGGAAGCAAAGTGAATTCAAGCAGTCAGATAAACTGACTGTGTTCTAGGACTGTGTTCTGTGAATATATCTTTTTCTTTCATGAACAAATGCAAGCTGCAATGAGCTAAAAGATATAGGAAACTCAAGCCTGATATGGAAAGGCATTTTCCAATATAGGATGGCATATATTGAGAAAAGGGCAATCATTTGGACACAAAGCCCCTTATCAAGAGCTGTAGCAAGTACTATTAGAGTTCTGTAAGGAGCTGCTTCATTTATGGCCATTGAGTCAGACTATTCTGAATTGAGTCACACTATCACAGTTCTAATAAATCTCAACATCATCCTTAAGGTTATAGCTATTCATATTATTTCTCCTATTTTCTGACTTTTTTACTACCATGAGTAAAGTTGGCTTATTAGACTTGTAAGAAATATGATTGTTTCACCTATTCCAGTATCACCTTAAAGTTACAAAGGGAAACCTATGCTTCCTCATATCTCTCTATAGCTGGCACTTAAAACAGAAAATTAAAGTTAATGTATAAGTACAAGAGTTGCATCCTCTAAAAGACATGAGTGCCACGAGGACAATTTGCACCGACACTACTTAGTGTCACAGAGAGCAGAAATATAGAGTGCCCAAACAAAGTGATATAGCTGTAGCAGTGCTTCCTGTTTGTCACTGGGATAAACTGAGTTTCCAGAAGCTCCGTGACTGTCTACATTGCCTCTTGAAATACCCTAAGGCTGCAGTTTGCTCTCCATATAGATAAATGTCTGCAATCAAGGCTGAATGATATCCTGTAGGACATAGGAGGCATCACCTGCCCACTAAAGCTTTTGGATCCAGTGCTCCCAGAAAGGCCATCAGGGCTATACTTACAGGGATGTAGGAGCCTTGGTTGTGTTGGAGCAACTCTCAAACATCTCCTGGCTCTCTCAACTCTCATGGCTATCCATGCTGGTAACTGGGAGCTTTTAGAAGGAAAAACTTCCACATCCATGAAACTATCCTTCCCATTGGGGTCGACTATCAGAGGGATGCCCATGCAGTCTCCAAAGTGGCTATTATGTTGGCTATAAGTAACAGAAGGTAAAACTTTTGCAGAGTACCTCTTCTAAAGAGAAACTGGAAAAGAAGTAGTTTTGCAAATTTCCCCCAATTTAGTCATTCTGCACATTCCTGTTAATGGGATTACTGCCATGGCATGTGTTGGGGACCCCTTGAGTGACACCAGAACATGTTCCTACCAAATTAATGGGCAAGCAAGAGTTCTGCATTTTAAAATCTAATCTTAAAACCTTGGAGACTGATTAAATTACATCTCTGAGCCAGGAACAAAATGTAGCTTCATGCAAATTATGCTCCTGCCCATATTTTTTTGTTAGTGCTTGAGAATGATTTACTATTGGAGTTTCAGAGGTTGTTAAACAGAGTGGTGTGTCCTTATCTCATGATTATTTAGTCAGATGTTGGAAAATGCAGTACTTACCCAGAGCTCTGCTACTGGCAACATGATCCCATAGGAAAGGGTAATCTATTTTGATATTACACTCATCTCTATGGCATGTGTATAGCCAACAATTCAGATGAGAGTAGAAGGCTGTTTTTCAGACATTTCCTCTAAGAAGAAAGCCTCTTCTCAAGCATAAAAGCCTAAACAAGTATCTTTATTTGCATTCATTAATATGCCTGTTTTCCATTAGCCTGTAGGAGAGAAACTCTTTTGCTCTCCTCCCTTCTTCCAAAGCTGGACAGTGTTAACCTAAGAAAGGAAGACAAGACTCTCTGTCAGGGAAAAGAAGAGGGTATCAGAGTGGTATATAGGATGTTTACACACTTTTTCTCATTTCACAGGAAATATTCCGAGCTTCACATTTACAGAGCCACGTTGGCCGACGCTGGGGAATATGCATGCAGAGTGAGCAGCAAGCTAGGGAATGACAGCACCAAAGCCAGTGTTACCATCACAGACACCAATGGTAAGACTTGGTTCTTTATTTTACTATCACATTCAGAGACCTTGTATTTATGCTGCCGTTGGGACAGGGAGAGAAAAAGTTTTGCTAGTGAAGTGCAAGTAAAAACACTGAAACCTATTAGGCTTGCTGAGAAAATAAATTAGGCCTGACTTGTCTGCTGTGTGTTCAGGGACAGTCTGGCTTTGCTTACCCAGAGCAAGGCATCATCTTACCGATGTTGGGAGAGGGTGGCATTTTCTGGGAGACACTTTCCAAACTCATGTGCAGTTCACAGTGTAAATAATTAAGATAGAAATAGGATGAAGGAAAGGAATATTGTTTTTATTCCTATCACACATATAGGTAGGGGAGACACCATAGGCCTGTGATGGAGTTTTCTTTTAACCTGAAATAAATCACTGTCTGATTTCTGAAAAAAAAATTTCCTCATTTGTCTTTAAGGTATATTTCTATAGTCCTGGTTGCCGCAGATTATCCTTTCAGAGATGTTGACTATTTTGTTTTATTTGTGCCATACTAGAGACATTCAGATCATGCTCTGTGATGAACCTATCAAAATTATTCAATGAGTGTTATTCAGGTATTATTTTAAATTTATTTCTTGAGGATCAGAACTTTTCATCAGACAGTTGACTTTCATACTTATTCAAACAATTAAAAGTTATTATTATTTTTTTCTTTTCAGACCTTCTTTTTATTTCATTTATGAGTGTTTTCATTTATGAGTGTTTTCATGATACACAAACATTTTATTATTGTTTCTCAATGCAAGTGTACCGGGGGCTACGTTTCAGTATAAATCTTGCTTCTTGAGCACATCATTGACAAATTCAACTCTGACAATTCAAGCTACAGGATCTAGCCAGTTATCAAGTATCGATCTAACAGGCCCTGATTAGCAAGCAAAGAGTAATCTGTGTGTGTGTGTGTAAGAGAAGATGGGTTTCAGAATGTTGTTTCAAGGGTAAATTACCAGGGATGCTCTTTTGTTGTGCACTGTACTCTGAAGCAGGAGATAGATATTTCAGTAGACAGAAATCTAAATGTGATCCTTTGCCATTGGGTTTGTTGTTGCATGGTCATGCAACGATTGCTGGACTGCACTCACACCAAATATTCACTATTCTGATGCATAAGCAGAAGACTCAAGTCCTGAGATTTCATGCTTGATGTAAAGTACTGCAATCATGGTTAGATGTCAGGAAACTTCTATGAAAGATCAAGTGTTATTTATCAGAATATTATTAGGGGCAAAATGGGGTTGGTACTTCTACCTAGCTATGAGTGTTGTTGTCCAACACTTTCCAATATTTGTTTGCTCAGCTGCTCAGCAACTGCTTATACAGAAGAGCTCCTGTACTTTTTCCAAGGAGCCAGAGTTTTCCGAAGCTCATTGGGAACTGCTCTCTAGGGTCCAGAATACAGATGAATGCAGGAGATGTTTGGACATCCTCCGTGTCTTTCTAAGAGAAGGGATGGTTGTGGATTGCATGAAGGACCTCATTCCTATGCTTCATGTCATTATATTTTAAAAGTCTCTTTTGGGCTGCACTGAATGACAACAAAGCATTCCTGCTGCAGGAAAACAGGAGCTTGATTTGAATGAGTGCTTTTGCAGGGAAGCCCATCCATGTTCATTTATACCTGACATGCTAGAATCTGTATAATTGTGTTGTGAAACGCAGCTCGCTTAAAACACAACTGTGCATGCAACCCCTCTAAAACACAGGGAAGGCTTGGATGCAGTCTAAACCTGGCAGCTGGCTCATATCTGTAAAATGACTCAGCTGGAAACCTACGTCTCAATGACATTTGATAATCCAGAATCACGCATGCCATCATTCAGTGGATAAATAAATCAATCATGCATATTCGGTTGCCACACATTTATTTCAGGGTTCTCTGATTGCTACTGATTATAAATTACGAACAAAGTTGTTACTGATTTTCCTCCTGAAGATGGATTTTTCCACCTGGGTCTTAAGGAACAACACAGGCAACATCTGGTGACTGAAGAGCAATGGATCCCTAAGGCCTATGAGGGCAACATCTGCTTTCCAAGCAGGGACAGACCCCCTGTGCAGCTGACCTCCTCACCCCTTCTTCCCCCGCATTCGCTGACCTCTTCCCCTCACTCTCTTAATGACAGATTTGGGATCCAAACTCGCTAATGAGCCTTGAAGGGCAGTCATTACTCAGGTCTGATGTATCTGTGTGGTCCTATCATATTCATAAGAGAGTAAAACCAAAAACATATTTATCCATTTGCTTGTAAATTCCTATTGATGGGCTTTTGGAGAGGACTTTGGAGACCAGAAGAGACCAAGAGTCCCTGTAGAAACCTAATGTGTGGACATCACAAGGGACCGAACATCATAGGGTAGGAAAAGAAGTTGTTGAAGGATGGAGAAGGATGTGTTGGAGACCTTGATTTTCTTGTGTTGATTCTAATATGCTCTTCCTTGTGAACCACAGTGTTGATTAGCCATTTTATCACAATTCATATGACTCACCTAGAAGTTTATTACATGTTCTCTGCGGTCTACAAATCAGTAAACTAGATCCTCCACCACCTTAATTCTGAGTGCTTTGCACAGATAGGGGAGATAAGCTGAATGTATTCCTGGATGTGGGCTTGTTCTTATTTTCACTAAAAGATGTATGGTGTAAAGTAAAAAAAGGTAAACAAACAAAAAACCAAAAACCCCTGGTTTAATCCCTGTAACTTTGTCAAACTTAACCATTATAGGTATTTGCTAGTACGTCTCAAGAAAGAACCCTAGGACCAGACCAAGGGTCCACCTAGTGCAGTGCCTGGTTTCTAAAATCTACCAGTAGAAGTACTAGAAAAATAGCAGGTGAAGAACAAGGCTTTTTTTTTTTTTTTTTTTTTTTTTTTTTTTAAGAGTAGGAAAAAACATCCTTTTGTTACTAAATTTAAACTTCTTAAAATAGCTAATGTCAGTTTTCCTGCTCCAAAGCACAGAAATATTAACACTTCTGAAGGAAACCTTTTCAAGAATTTCTTTCTTCTTGCTAATGAGCAAAGCACTCTATTTTTCTTTGATTTCATTCCCAGAAATGATGAAACTCTTTTACCTTAAAGAATATTAGTCAAAGCTATAGTAATTTTGGTTATGTTGTTATTGTTTTTGTTGTTGTCATTACTGTTATTAAAAACTCACAAATTTGCTTTCATGGAAGTATGGATTATAAGCAATACACAGAGGGTATATACTATATTTATCCACCTAGAATTTTTTTTCCTTTTTAACGAAAGAAACATAAAGTCTCATATATACTGTCATGTGTGTATCTTAACAACGCAACGAATATAAAAACAAGTAGATAACTGTTTTCTACCAGTCCTAATATGATGGAGGAGGAGCTATTCTGTTCTCTTTTAAATGTATAATGAGCATAACTTCCCTGCAGGATGTGAACTGCCATCTTATTATCATTCCCTCCAATGTATGCTCCTCTAAGAAAGATTGTAACTGAGATTAGAAGAGAAGCAAGAAGTTCTCTTAGAGTTTTATAAGTGGTGCACCTTTTGATGGTAGTAATTACTTTTTTCCCCTCCCTTGTTTGCCACTTTAGTCAGTCAAAGAATTCTTGCCATATTTTTTTTCACAAGCTTTCTCATAATATTTAAGACCCTACTAAGTTTAGCAAAGGACGCAGAAAACACTTTGTACCACTAGCAAAGTTTTCAGTTTCGTGTTTGAAAGGTTTGTTACAAGGCTTTGAAGCTTAGTGTGTGAGTATGCTGTTCTCTTTCTGAAGGAATCCAGGAGCTGATCTTCAGAAGACAGCAGAAAATATATACTTAACTAAAACCAGTGTTGTGTACTTAATACCTCACAGTGCGTGTTTCTAACAGTGAAATACTTTGCATAGAAGAGGAACCCCTCTGACTCAAATGTTCACCTCTCTGAGATGTGATTAGTGTGGGAAATTAGTGCAAGATTCCAAGCCATAGGTTATTATTAATATGCTAGGCTAGCATTATGGGCCAATCAGTATGTCTTGTGTGTCACTAGGCTAGGTCTCCACAGAGGAAATTTTTGTTTTGCCTGACTAACTGCGGTATTTGAGCAGAAAGTACAATATTGTTCCCTCATCACCTTTTAAGAGTAGAAGGACAAGAGCTATGAATGTAGTCAGACACTGGAGAAAAAAGTATATGCAAGTAATAGTCATTCTGCTTCATAGTGCTTGCAGTGTTAAAAAAAAAAGTCAAAAAAGTGTGGCAATTATTCAATCTGCCGTTGTATTTCCCCCAAGTTTTGCATTAGAAGATGTATGCTATTGGTTATTTTAACACCAAAGAACATTGTGGTTTAGCTCCTCTTCCATTTAGAGCTTTTCAGAGGCTCTTGCTTCAGTTAGAGAGGATTCCTCTAATCCTGTCAAGGAGCAGCAAGGCAAACCCAAGTGGATAACAAGCACGTTTTTTTTCCATAGTGACTAAATAAATAATGCATGGTTGTGAATGAGAAGCTTTAACTTTTAGAGAGGTGAGCAATTTCATCACTTTTAAATACTTAGAGTAGAACCATTAATAATATATACTACCTGGTGTGTAGATTCTTGTATAATATGGATTTTATATGGTATTGTACTATGCTGATAGGTACTGCAGTTCATCACTTCTCACTGCAGATCAGGTAAGTGCCATAAAACCTCACAGGAACAGAATTTAGAGGCTGCCTAAACATTGCATATTTTTTAGCACTGCTTCCCTTGCAACCACCGGGTTGAGTGGTCTGGAGCAAATATATGGAATTTCTGTAGAAATCAGCTGTGCAACAAATTCTTGTTTGCTGTGTACTCATTGATGTGTGTTCATAGGATAACTCTAGAGATTTTTTCACCTTGGATGGATTAAGAGAGAGTAGATAGGACAGGATAGTCTCTTAACCTGTGCCTGTTCCAGAGCTGTTTTAGAGAAACTTCATTTTAAAAGAAAAAAATGAACATACACACGCACACAAAACAAAAAAAAGAAAAACAAAAAAAAAAAAAAAAAAGAAAGAAAAGAAAGAAGGAAATGAAAGTTAAAATGTTCATTGCAGTTTCCGTGCTCTTTGGTGTCATTTCAGACATCACAGTTTCTTGGAGGAAAGAGCAAAGGGGAAAACTGCTAAGGCTTTGCAAACCAAAGGAACAATTTATCAACTGGATCTCACAGTGTCCCTGGCCACCCGTGCCCACATATCTCCAAGGCCTCAGAATATGGCTTTGTTCACCTTGTAATAAATGAATAAGTAGTAGAGGTTGTAGGAACCTCCCCTTTCTCTAGGTCGGTGCTTAGCTGTGCATCTGAAGACACAATCAGTGCACAATGCTCGACATTACCCCTGCCAGAGCATACACCTCAGGACAAAATAAGGCTAATTTGCAGCTCTCACTAGCCTGCTGCTCATGGTACTCGAATCCTTTTCGAAGCCCAGGTTGACTTTCCCTGCCAGGGCCTATAGAGCCTTCCTCAAAGTCTAAACCAAAGCCAGGGAGATCAACCGAAGCCCTTTGGTTGGATTAGGTAGGCTTTGCATTAGGCTTCTGGCAGATTAATTGGGAAAGAGGGCTGTGAAGGCATGTAGAGAGCTCTTCACAGCAACAACCACAGAGTGCTCAACGGTTGATTAACCATGAGAAAAACAGTCTGTCCTCAAGAAGCTCAGCAGCCAGCCCTGTCTATCAGGGTGCATCAAGGTGCAAAGACCTGCAAAGGACCTTTCCAAAAAAAACCCTTGTGTCCCAGGGCACTTGTCCTCTGCCTTGGCAGAGGAGATAATGTCCTGGCCAGAATATTAAGGAAATGGGAGTGAGAAGCTGCAGAGACCTCTCTGCTGAAACAACCCTGAGCAAGGATCTCCTGGCCTTCCTTCAGTATTTTTACATAACACCTTGAGAAGCCCCAAGGCAAGAATAACTGGTTTCAAGAAGAAGCACCCCACTAGTGTTAAATGCTCCCTGGAAGAGTCAAGAGGCAGAAGTGGATGGAGCATCTGAGGTTCTGAGGCTGTTGTTCCTCACAGGAACTGAAACATGAGGATGAAGAGAGGGCTACAAGTCTCAATCTCCATATCTCAGCAGACTCCAGGAGCACCTGCAGGGACTGGGGCTGGAAAACGCCTGAAACTCTTCCACCTCAGGCAAATACTGAAGGCTCCCTTCAAGCAGCCCCTATTCTCTCCACATTTTGTTTCCAGATGGTTTGTTACGTGGATTTGTGCCAGGCCTCTCAGATGGAGCATAATGTCCCTCCCACCATTGTGGTGTACTGACCTTAATAAGTAAAAACAAGCACGTTTTGCATCTTTCAAATGTTAACATCCACTATTAATGTCGTTAACACGGCGTTATTAACAGGGCTTCTAAAGGAGTTACTCTGCCACATGCTTTCCTAATGTGTTCCTTGACATGCTTCTGGTGCAGCAGGCTCTTGGCTATATTTCTGCCTGCAAAGGAGAACTTTCTGTCTTCATTTGTGCCAACACATGGTTAGGTGTTGACACGGCTGAGCCTGCAGCAATAACAACTAGAAATGCCCCATCCACATGAGCATGGAACGTGGCTTCTTTATCTGGAAATCATGAGTTGCTTCATCCTTCCAGGCTTTGAGATGCTCTGCATCTCAAGAAACATTTTTTGCATCTCAATAACATTTGTTTTGTTTGAGGAACTTGAAATATTTGGAGTTGGATAACAAGATAGAGTGATATAGCTGAAGAAAATAGCATCTGCTTATCTGAACTAGGAAAAAAAAAAAAAAAAAAGAGAGAGAAACTTCAAAATCTTCACTGACTTTCTTTTCCTCAATCTCTCATGAGGCTTTTTCTAAACTCTTTTGCTCAGTCTACTAGAGGATTCTCGTTGTGTCTTGAGGATTCAAAGTCAGGCTTTTCCCCCGGAACCTGTATCTTTTTCCAGATGTGAAGTTGCACCTTGTACATTTGTGCTGCTCTCCACCACTCTAAGGCTAAGAAATGTTGCACAAGTTTGGAGAAGACTGGGATTGCTAATGCATGTGGCTGAAAAGCAGTGTGTTCCCATCTAAGAAACTGTATGCATGTGTGGCGGTGGGGTCTGCACTTTGCAGGCCTTGTGTCACTGCAATGACATCTCTGCAAAGATGAACCACAACCCTACTTTCTTCTTTCTTCTGCCTCTACCCTGCAAGGCACTTAGTGGGTATCTAAGCATGACAGCGTCATCCAATTTATTGGATCTGTGTAGCAGTGATTCAAGTGAGCTGAGCAGGAACCTGTCTTTGCAATATCCAACTGCTTAAATTAATATGGATCACCTGTATCCCACACTGACATCTTCCAGAAGCAGAGCCATCCGTGTGATTTCTCTTGCTGACCCGTTACTCCATGGAGAGAATGAGAGACTAAAAATCTGTGTTCTTGCAGAAGAAGAAAGTGTTTTCTTCCTTCAGCCCTACCATTTTTCATTTTTTTGCCAAAAAAGAAACTTTTGCAAACTGATGTCCAACTGCAGCCCCTGCTCAAGGAACCTGAAACTGAGCTTACTTCTCTGACCATCTTTTTCCTACTGACCTTATCCATTCTTGGAGTTGAATTCTGAGTTGAAGGATCGTCTGACTCCATATTATAACTTGTTGCCTCTTGTGTTTTCCAGAGAGCACCAGCAAGATACCAGTATCAACAGAAGGGACAAAAACTTCTTCACGTAAGTTAAATTAACAGACTTTTTCTCTTTCTTCTTCTTTCTTCCTGAAACTGCTTCTTCAGCTCTGAGAATGCTCTCTCTCGGCACAAAGCAATTCACCTCCATCCAAAGCCTCAGCACACAAGTATGCCCTTGAGCTGTTTCAGGGACTGAGAAATGAATGAAGAAAGGCTAAGCATAAGTTCTAGCATCCTCGAGCTGTACGGACGATGCTAACTTAGTCTGCAGCATTAAGCCTGAAGCTCAGGTGAAACAGCATCTGGTTTGGTAAGACCTATGCTCTGAGTTAGGACATGCTTCTCCTGTTCCTCATCAGTTCTTTCAGCTGCATGCTGCTTTGCAAGGTCCATAGACCTACTGGTGCATCCTTCAGAAAGCCTGTAACTGGACCACTCTGTTCCTCAGGGCTCTACTTAAATTGCTCAACAGCTTTTCTGGATGTGTGAATGTGGAAAGGTATTGCACTTCGCAGTATTTTAACCACTTTTGAAGTTGCCTCAGCAAACTAGCAACCTTCTGCAGAATGGCTTCCTTTAAACTGGTGGAATTTGGTTTTCAATATACTGCCTGCAGTTTCATATTGCATGCCTCCAGATTTACTCCTGGAACTGACCCCGTTGAGAAGTCAATTCTATTATTTTAACTCTTGGAGCTGCTTTCTATAACGCCATAATACAAGCAGTCATCTCTGCTGCTGAGCTTGGCCGAGGAAGCCGTGGATGGGCATGTGTAAGCCGAGCATCCCAAGGATTTACAAAATGCACATATCCTGCTTGGCAAAGGGGCTGGGGTCTTGCCAGCTTTTTGAGAAAACTATGTCTGGCAGAGACAGGTTTTAATGTGAGATGGCAGTGTTTGTAGGCTAGATCAAGGAAAACAGTGTGATTGCCAGATTCTGCATTTAGCATGCCTGCAGTCTCTCCTTTGATGCGTCTGCGTGTGTGGCGACCTACTTCTGAAATCTTGGCACTGCCACCTGACACAAGGGCCCGTATTCTTTCATGTTCTCAGTGGGGCCTGTCACTGGCGCTTCACTGGCTATATACAAGACCACATAGCTAATAGCAAGTGTCCTGTAACCGTTGGAGCCAATTTTGTTCAGAGAAGGTGGCATGCTGGTCGCTGACTCCACCGGGCTCCCCGTGCCTTCAGCCTTGGGAAGGCAGAACGTAGTGCCTGCGCTCCGCTCTCTTCTTTCCCATGAGTGAAATCTGTTGTTTTTAGCGCTTGTGCTCCTTCCAGCGCCTGCTGTCACATTGCTGTCCTCCTCTTCATCGCCATTGTGCCACTGGAGAGGAAGAGGCTGGTATGCTCAAAAGACTGCCTGCCTTTTTCATAGTTTTCTTTACAAAAGGGGCACGTTGCACTTTCTCCTGCACGGGACGCAGAAGGTGATACGCACATCCAGTGGCCGCTTGTTGAGATCTTCTCGTGTGCCCTGCACAGACTTGGCCACATGGCTGGAGCAGAGATCTGCCCATTCCCAAGCCCAGCCCGGTGCTGTTTTTCCCACAGTTGTCACCAGCCCTGGGTCTGGGCTGCTTTCAGCTTTCTCAGCCGCTTCAGTGTTCTCTGAATGACTGATCATGACTGTGGCTTTGAGCACCAGGGATTTTTTCCCCAGCCTTGCAAATGCAAATAAGTTATTAGTGTATTGTTTCCTCAATTGGAGATAAGCTGTTGTAAGATAAATCTCTTTAAACCACCAAGGACTAGGTTTCTTGAAATATTGCTCAAGCTACCTTCTGGTGATGGGAGGACCTCCAAAGCGGCCTAAGCTTTTAAGTGTAGCTTTATGCTGCCTAAAGGCTTTACTCTGTTAGATTTCATCTCCCCTGTCTGTTGTGATTTACTGTTAAATATTTCAGTAAAGAGTATGCAGCATAGCTGACCCATTCCTTGGGACCTACAGGATGGTTGCGAGCTACCCTGCCTTCGTCCCTCTCCAAGGAGCACATCCTGGTGCTGCCTTAGATTAAGCCCTCTCTTACCTCAGGCCCTTCCTATCACTCACAGTGCTCCTCAAGTGCACTTTTGCATATGTTGTTAGTGCATGACACCAGGCTTTTTGGCACTGAGCTTTAGAACAGAGCAAAAGCCCATGCAGCCAACCAAATGCATGGCCTCTTTACTGCATGGGTTGGTACCTCCATAGTTCAGGAGGTTCAGCCCTAGTTTCAGGCTGGAGCATTTCTTCCTTTAACATCTCTGAGCGCTTTCTTTGCATGAGTTGTATTCAAGATCTGCTTCCTTCAGCTATCTTGCAAGGTCACCATCCTGCTTGAGAATGGTTCTTCTTTTGTCTTTCTTTCCAGGCTCTTTGGGGCTCTTGTAAGGTCCATTTTTATCCCAGAACTTGCCCTGCTCTCCTATCAAGCCACCGCTGTCTCCAGAGATGGTGGCACTGCTCTTTTCAAGGCTTTTGCCTTAGCCATAGCAGTGGAAAACCAGGACTCCTGGCTGTCCACTTGAAGCTTGTGTGAGAAAGCGTTATCCTACACCTAGAGCTTCCAATGTCAGTGCTGGAGCTTCAAGACCCACTGCCCTCTGCCTCCCTCTGATGCTGTCACAAACAGCTGAAAACTTTGCTACTCTCTGCCAGTTTTCTCTTGGATTTCCCTCCCAAGACTATGGAGCAATTTTTTGCCATAATTGCTTATTCACAGTGTGCCTAGGACATGCTGTACTGACTTTGAAGTTCTTTGCTTTCTGGAGCTATCTCCTTTTTTCCATCTAATTTGATGGTTTCTGATTACTGAAAAAAAAAAAAAGAAAGAAAGAAAAAGAAAAAAAGAAAAAAAAAAACAAAACAAAACACTGAAACACCCTTCTCAGAGAAGACGTTCAGGCTTCTCCAGTAAAACAGCATAGCTATGGTAGCATTCTTACAACTTTGTTGTCACCTTCTGTGTGTTGCAGAACCCATGCTTAGGATACAAGCTTCAACAGAAGGAACAAACACTTCCTCCTGTAAGTACATATAACTTGTTATAATTATTGCTGGCATGCTCCTCAGACACACTTCCTACTGCAGGTCTGCAGGCAATATGCTCATATCTAGAGTGACAATAATGGCTGAGGACTGACTGGAAATGACTCCTCGGCCATTCTAAAGATATGTTTTGGAAGGGTTGGTGTTTACTTGATGCTACAGTACAATTGCAGACTGAGACCTAAACACTTTCCTTCAGACAGGCCAAAGAGCACATTTGATCAGAGAAAAGGAATAAAAACTTGCTCCAGAGCTTCCTACGAGGGGTTCCCTTCCTTGCCCAGCACTAGGGCAGCCACCCCCAGCACATTCCCCTTCTTCTTCTCGCCATCTGAAGCTCCTTATGCCCCTCAGGCTCTTTCCTCTTCGTAAGGGGGAAGAGGGCAATGAAAATGAGAGTGTCTGTTTGTCCACCTTCTCTCGGCTGCAAGAGATGAGCTGAGCTGAGCAGCCAGAGGCCGGCTAGATCCGCTATGATAATTCCAGTATCTCTATGAAATGTGATGTGTGTTCTCTAGAAACTAATACGTAAATACCCTTAAGTCAAATGCATAAATACCCGTAACTCACATCTACTGCAGCAGCAAAAGGTGAGATGTTCAAAGCCAAATCCCTAGGTACAGCACTCTGAATGTTTTTCTTTGTTTATGTGAGATGTTAAATACCTATTTTTGAAGTTTTCCTGGGGTAGTGGGGTGTATTAGATTCATTGGTGTTTTAAGTGTGCATTAAAGGAATTTCAAAAATCTGAAAGCTTATTCAAGTAACATCAAAAATTTCTTCGGTGTAAAGGTAAATATTTTTCTTTTTTTATATTTTTTGACGCATAGCATCAGTGCAGGCAGGAGCAATTACCAGAGCAATTTAAATAGTCAGTTCTTTCAGTTCTCGATTGCGCTGATGTAAATCAGAAAAACTAATATTCAAGCCACTAAAATAACGTAAAGAGGAGGGAGAGTAATACTGGATGTTGCTTCTTTCCTGGGTACTAAAGGTACTACAAAGTGGAAAGGAACTGAAGTTTATTACTAACAGATGTGAATATCTACTCACACCATGCAGCAGTGAGGGAATTGGGTCCATACATTTATGCTAAAGTTGCTTAGGGCTTTTCTTTTCTGGATTTCAGTGGGACATGTCCATTTCACACTTGTCACTGTCAATCTTGTAACAGCTACAAGAGATAAAATAAACTGTTTCCTTCCACTTCTCAGACAATAGCAGATGTTTCAGAGAGCATGCCAACACCGTCACTGCTGGCCAGACACCGGGAAAGACCTGAGAACAACAGAGTGATTAAATAGGCTGTCTCCCCACAGGCTTCACAAGTGAATAGACGTGTTGCACACTTTGCTTTTCTGAAGTCCCAAGGAAAAGCAAATGTTCAGAGAGCTAAAACTTTTTAAAAATCCCATCTCTGTAAGGCATCCTGCAATGGGCATCCAAAACCTGCAGGTCCTTCTACCCTTATGTGTAGCAAGAGCTACACCTCTCAAATCCAGCCCATGTTGAGAGTGTTGGCTGTCAGTAATTCAGAGTCCTCCCTGGAGCTGTAGAGAGGGAGACAAGCTCAATTGTGACATCCTTTTGAGTTTTGTGCGATCATAAACAAGTAGGAGCTCTGAACAAGCCTTTTATGAACCTGTGGCCCTCTTTGGCCCCAATGTTACAATGGAGAAAGTAAATATGAAACCTGGTCTTGGTGCCTTGGTTCTGTGAGCTCGGTCACCTATGTGTTAAAGGCTCGAGAAGGGAAATGTCATAGTCTTTTTACTCCTTTGAGTCTTGTTGGAGTCTTCTTGTTCAAAGTCATGAAAGTCATGGCTTCTCACTCTGATGGGCAAAAATAGCACATACATAAGCCTTCTTTTGTCTTTAGAGAAGCAGTCTCATAAGTTGTATAGTTTATGAATTAGAACATATCTGTGAGGACATTCAAAGAGTAAAGAGGGTTAAAATCACTAGCAGTGAGATCCTCTAGCTGGGCGTGCTCTGCAGAATCATCTATGAGGTGCAAAAGGGGGAAAGGGAAGATACAGGGTGTTTGTGGTGAGCCAGCTGGTGAAAAGGTTCTCCATAGTATGGTTCAGGAGCCCTCAAGTGAACGTTGACCTATCCAAACACATAGATCAGCAGAGATGCAGCACCTGAGCTTGCTGTTTATATACCAAACTGGAAACCTATGCTATGAAGATTAAATCACCTCAAGCTAAGCACTTGAAAGACACAGGAAATGATAACTTGGAGAGTCAGCACCTGCAGGAGTATGTTTGAGGCTTTACATCTTGGACAGGATTGCTTTCTTAGCTGCATCCATCCATATTGTCACCCATCCATATTACCTTCATGTCCTAGTTGATGCTATCCATCCAAGGCATCTCCACAAGATCTCAGTGAAGGGGCTTCCTTCAGAAAAGGTCCCTGTGTGTTGTATTCTCCACAGCTGGTTGCCTTAGGCTGGATGTGCTTGGTGCGTCCTCCTGACCACCACCTAGCAGGATGATGTGACACCTGCCTGGGAGGCAGGAGTGTAGTTGTGCATCAGTGGGGAGATATATCCCATCTTGCTTATAGCTTCTTTTTCAGAACAGATTGTGGAGGATTTGTTTGTGTCCTGATGGAGGGAAAGATTTGTCATCTGCCCAATAGATCAATTTCCTGTTATTTCCCATAAAACTTCCATGCTGGTCTGTATAAAGTGTGCAGAAATTAAAAAGGAAGATTAAAGAGGAGAAGGAATGTGTCTGGTAGGCCTGCTCATCTCTCCAGAATTAATAACTTGCAACCTCCAGGCCTGACACAGCAAGGCCCCTTGCTAACAATTCACCTCTTCATGGTGCAATGACGTAGTTTCCAACTTGCATATTAAATGGATGTGAGATATGGAACACAGCAAGGAGTCACGCAAAGACATTCTGCCTGTCACATCTTCTCAGGTGAGAGCACATTGAGCTGCTTTTTTTAAAATATTCCATGCTGAGCAATAAAACCTTCCGTGACACGATACTGGAGGGTGTTATTTTACAGAGTATTTTTAGTATGGCTATTTTGCACTTACAGGGCAAGCAGCCTGTATGTGTGTCCTAAAATCCTAATAGGGAAAGGGATAGTTTATTCTCTCCTGAAGTGAACTCAGTCCTTTTTTTTTTTCCTAGTATATTACTTGTATATTACTTAGAAGCTTTCATTTTAGAAAAACATTACTTTGTTTAAGAGTCAAGCAAACCTGATTCAGCATTTCTGGAAGGCAAAAAGCCTGGTCCCACAGTGGTACAGGTTTTACACTGGTGATTCAGTGTTTTTGCAGAGATTTGGATGGCTGGATACACTGTCGCTGTTTCTTCTACCTACTTACCCGAGCCTCAAAGCACCTTCTCCTTTAGTCATTCTTTAGAGCAACAATTTAAATGTGTTGTCATGATTTGTAATGCACCCTTAGAATTCTGTTGCCTGATCTTTGGGGATTTTACTAGCACGTTTTTGTCTTATTTTTGTTTATTTGTTTGCTTGTTTTTTTAATGGCAGCCATGCAAACGGTGTGTACTCACTTGCGATAAAATCAAGAGCAGGATCCCACTCTGAAGGCTTTATTGCTCTCTCGGGCCCATATGAACTGCAGCTCATGAAAGATATAACGTGACTTGGTGTCCAGATATCTTGCAGTATACCAGAATATATCACATAAAGAGTTTCTACATTAATTCAGAGATCCTGATCTCCCTTGTTTGACTTTATTCTGAGCTTGACAGATGTTCCTTTCTAAGATTCCCTCTACAAGAAAGAGGCGAAGAAAAATGTGTGGTGGACAGCACTGCAGCATGAAGAAAAGGTCAGAAAAGAGGAGGACACATCCAAGCCACTAAATGTACATTCAACTCCTTTTGACCCAGAAGGGCTCAGCTGTTTCATTGTTAAGTCTGCTATCTGCTCAGTCACTTCAAAATGTGACTATTTGGTGAAATGGTAAAACTGCTTTAGGAGGCTCTAGTCACAGGGCACAGCCATTTGGACCACGACAGGAAGTGGAGAATGCTGTATCCAATTGAAAAATTGAAGGAATTCGTATGGGTAAAGGCAAATACTCATATTGCAGTTTTGCTAGCACAGCAGGACCCCCAGCCCTGGTTCTTGTAATAAGTTACTCTGACATCTCCAACCATCAGCATTTAACTCATCAGTTCCAGGGACTGAAGGGCTGCTTCTCCAGGAGAGCCATGTATCTGACACTTTGGTGGGACCCTAGGTCAGAGGAAATGCTGTGCCACATCCTGCATTTTGCTTTATTATTTATGTGTTCTTATTTGTCTGAATCATTTTCTCTGGAGAGAACAGTTCACTTTCCTGTATGGATTCAGTAGGTGAGTGGGGTCAGGGTCAGATCACTGGTTCTGATTCAATGTAAAATTAATTTAAGTCTCCTGGCTAGTAGAGTTTTGTTGAAAGATGAGAGAGGTGTCTAGATCCCTCTGTAAAAACCTGGTTCAATATGTGGTATTTCCATGTTACTTTTCTCCACAGTGGACTCCAGCAGCAGTGGGTGACACAGTGGTAATTTCAGTACACTTGTGACTTGATCTAGCATGACAAATCCTGTTTCCTGTGCTTAAATTTCCCAGATAGGACAGACTCATGTGATTAGTTAGCATTTCCCCATAACACAGCTCTCAGCTTCTGTGCAATTCCCAGTCTAATGCCTGGGTCACATTAAATGCCTGCCTCCAAATCACTTAATCTTTCAGGGTTCTCTGCAATCCTTTAGCCTTACTCTGAAGGTGGGGTTGCATTGGGATTGAGGATCTGAGCTGGATTAGGCAGCTCCCCTGGGAAGTTTGTACATATCATCCTTTTGCAATCAGACCTCTCTTATAAAGTCAAATCTCTTCGGTGCCTTTTTTTTTTCCTTTCCCTAAAGATATTGTAGAGGTAAAAGGCAATGATGGGTATGATGAAGCGTATTAAAGTCGGAAGCAGCTGACATAACAGTCACACAGGAATAAATGGAAGAATTTATATTGCTAAAATAGAGATGCCAGACTCAAAGGGTTTTAAGAACATTAGCTTTATCTATCTGCATATTTGTGTGTGTAAGGAATAAATCTATAAGCCTAGCATTGGCCTCAGCATTTGTATATGATGAAGCAGTAGTATTTTATATATAAATATACATGCATATATAGGTCTACAAAGTATACTAGAGTGAAGGCAGTGATTTGGATCTGTTCGTTGAACATCCAGCAGGTTACTCTGCTGGGCACACATCATGCCAGGACCCTCATGCATTTCCATTGCTTGGATTATTTTATAGGTAGAGTTTCACAGATCTGCATTGCTTTGTGGACCATTTCCAGCTATTGCTGGACAGGTTATCGTAAGTTAAATGCTGAATGTGTGGGTATTGCTGGGGTGGGAGAAGGCTTCACAAGAGCATAGCTGGCTAAAACCCATAGGCAATCAGTTGCTCCATTAGCTAGATCTCAGAGGTAAGAGATCGTGAGCTCTGTTCCTAGCCTTTCCTGTGATCCCTGAGTATGTCAGGATGCTACAGTCCCCAACTCCCTGTAAATCATTTGGGAATTTGGCTTCCTGCAGCTTTTGATCAGCTTCTCTGAGGTTCTTTTAGAAGAGCTAATTAGCTTTTATAGCAGAGTCATAAGCCTCTGTCTTTATGACTTACTCTCCCCACTGTGTTGAAGATATGTCTGATAGCTACTCACCAGACACCAGAATCAATGTTTTTCTATTTTGCCAGTCTATTTTGCCAGCCAGAATTGCTGATCACAAAGGAGATGCAAGATTGCAGCACAGGGATGTATTGTCTGTCAGACCTTAGCACCTTGACTGTGTGTTTTCACAAGGGAGGAAGTCCCTCGTGCTGTCACTGTGAAAAAAACAGGTGTTCAAGGCATCTCCACTGGCAAAATTCCTCCTGGATCAGAATTAGGAACATGCTTCACGGAAACCTTTTAGGAGTCTTCCCCCTTTCCTATTGTTTTTAAGACATCAAGGTAGTTTAGTCTGAATAAAGCTACGGGACAGCCAGTGATACTAGCTGGACAGGGATCTGTGAACAACATGGAATTCACAACCTTGAGAGAAGTGTGCATCTATTTCAGGCAGTCTGGTGCATAAAGATATGTCATTAGCTGTGTGGAAGTCAAGAATGTGAGTACTTTGTAGGAAAGCATAAGGGAACCAGAGAGCTCAGGGAGTGAGAAAAAAAAAAAAAAAAGATACATCAGGCAAGAAATTATTAATGTGTGGAGCATGGATATAAAATAATATCAGTATTTGAATTAAAAAAAAAAGACAATTTCCAAGTTTTTCTTAAAATTTAGATACTTCATTCATCTCCATATCTTCCACCTATGTATCCAACAACCCACATACCTATAGATAAACTTTGCCTGAGGAACTTTGTTCTATTAAGCACAGGTAAGACTAGCAATGAATCGTCTTTTCTGATCCTTCCTATCTTGAGATGGAAGAAGGAGGCCTTCCTGTTTTCAGAAGGACATGCATGAAACTTGCTTTCTTATTGTGGAGGAGGCATTCTTGTGGTTTTGGCTTGACGGGGAAAGCTCCAGCAAAGAGGAAGAGAATCTGGCTTTGAATTGCACCAGCATGCCTGGGAACTGGTTAATTTACCCTTGATGGAGAGATGTGTATATCCAGCTTGCTTTGGTGTCTTCTGGGCTTTTTGGTCCATATGGTCCCAGGGGAGACCTCGTGGGTGAAGGAAAGGTACTTTAGAGTTACCTGCTGGGTCTTGTGAGCTCTGCTTATTCCCAAGCAGGAGTCAAAGGAGTCTCTGCCACTTTGATAGCTGTATTCAATCTATTCAATGAGATTTGGTTATGGAAGACCAAGCAGAAGATTATGTGGTAGGAGGTAAAAATGGACAAACAGGCACATTGCTATCTTCTGTATAATTTGTAAAGCATGTGGTTTTGAGTAAGTTTTCACTTTGAAACAAAACAAAGACTTGATAAATTACCTTTTACTTCTCAAAAAAAGTGCAAGCTGCCTGAGGGAAGTTATATTTCAAAAGCCAAGGTTACAGTATGTATACATGAATGTTATCTCTGCATAGATGCATGGGTGTGAAAAGTCATGGCTGTGTCCCCTTGATAATTTTTCCATAAACACACTGCTCTGCCATGGTTGAGACCATAGCTTAGTTAGAATAGAGCCAGTATTCTAACCAAGTAAATTAAAAGCAATGGTTTTATTTCATGTTTTTATTCTAGAAGTATTTTAACAATAGAGTGGGTGCCAAACTAAACCCTTGGGTAGAAATTACCAGACCTTCCTTCATGTCAGAATCCCTTCTAAATTGCTTTTAGGTAACCTTTCCTAATTAGATGCAAAGTGGAAAAGTTATATCTCTTGCGACTTTCATTATCAAAGTGTTCCTGCAGATTTATAATGGTTTCTGCTGTTCTTGACATCCTTGCCTGTTCAGCAAGGAGAAGGAATCACTGTACTTGCTGCAACAATTAGAGAGCAGCCTTTTACAATATGCTTTTCCTTCGGGGTGTACATCCTCCAAAATATTTAGTAATAGTTGGCTAGTTAGTAACTATGAATTGCACCTGCAGTAGGGTGGGAATGCGTGATAAGGAGAGGGAAGCTCTCAGGATCATGTGTCTGAGCAGAGTCAGTATTTTTCCTCAGTGAATACGTACATATATATCAGCTCTTCACAACATCTCTTCGCTGGCTGCCCACTCTTCAGTCTAGGCATTTCAAGGTTTTTTTTTTTTATGGATATACAGAGCTCCATAGGCCTTATCAGTAATTCACAGTAATAGGAGTATCCAGCTGCCTGAGGTCTATTGACAAGATAAAACCAAATTTTTCTTTCTACAGAGGTGTGCTTGCCCAATGGGAGCAAAATGGACATGGCACTCTGATTTCCAAACTTCATCAGCTCTGTTTCGAGCTCAAATAGCATAGGGCATCCCTAATTTATGGCAGATTAAAGCTAAGTGACGCGAGGCCAAGGAGTGCTAAGGAAGTGTCTGTCTCATTCATCGTTAACGGGCTTCCTTGCATCTCTTTGGCTCGTGTCAGCTACTGCTCTCCAAGACTCCCAGGCACGATCTGAAGGATCGAGCGCAGCCAGGACCTGTGCCAGGAGGCAATGACTCCACCAGGATGGGCTGCCTTCGCCCTAGGCAGTCCTCCCACACCATCCCCGCAGACACTGCGACACGGAAGGAATTAAAACACTTTTCCGTTTTTATGACCAGGAAATCACTGCTAAGACCCACCCTCCCATAGCGTAGAGACTTTGCACTGCGAAAAAAGAATATGAAACAAAGCAAACAAGCAAAAAAAGCAACAGAAAACCTCAGGATTACTTTTCTTCAGGGCCGTTATGGAGCCCGAAGAAGAACTGTGGCCAAGCTGCGTGTTGCATAGATGCAGCCTTGGGCATCTCTGACGCTTTCCTTGCCCTGAAGCATCTTCCTTTGCCAGTCATCCACACCCCGAGGCCCTTGCAGGGCCCAAGAGCTTCCACGTTACAGCCCAGTGTCTCAAGCCTAGCAGCAAAGGCCACTCTTTAAACCCTTTTGACTGCTCTCATTTAGGAAAGCAGGACTGTGCTTAAGAGCCTGCAGTCTAAAGCCTATCAGGGACAAGACCTTTTTTCTTACTCAGCCCTGATCATTTGGCTTTTTTTTTGTTTGCTCATTTGTTTCTGTTCTGTTTATTCAGCATGCAAAAGCTCCTTGCTTTGGAGCTATAAATGTTCAGAATAGATATTGAGTCAGGAAGGATTTGGCTGCATGCAGGTCTACAGCCCGAAGCTTTTACAAGCACCGTGTGCTTGGATCGAGCTTATCTTAATGTTCAGCATTTATACCTGGTAGTAGCGCATCAGGAGGGAAGATGCATCATGATTTAAATAAGATAATGAAGCCATTATTTTTCTGAAGTTCAGAAAGTAGAACACAGAACTTTAGTATTGACTTTTTTTTCTGGTAATATTCACAATGTTCTGAAACACGATTCTTAACAAGGTAGTGTAGTGTTTGGCTGGTATTTAAAATTCCCAAAATGTTAGCAGGATCATTGAGGAGAATTACTGCAGTGGCTGATTTTTAATAGAAAAAAGTAAAACCATAGTCCAGTGAAGAAATATGAGGGCATTTCTTCGGACATTAGTAGGCAGATTATCTAGATTGTTTTTCTGGTTTGGAGAGAGACCACAGTTACCTACTCTGAAGACACTGACCCAACAGATCCACTGCAGTACAGCTGTCAGTAGTGGAATATTGTTTTCTTGTCTTCTCAAATTATAAGTAAACTGAATCTACATTGTACTTCTATTTGTTTTGAAATGTCTGAGTTTTTGTGTATAGTAACAAAGGATTTTCAGTTGTAGCTAAAATGTTGTATGCTCTGGCACTGATGTTCAGTGCCACAGGGCATCAGTTCAACAGCTTAGTTATTGTTTTGCGAGAAGAGCAAGTTTAAATGTGTTATTTTAGTCAGATTAGATGCCACCCCTCCTGCTTTCTGCTGTAACAAAAAAGTCCAAAACTGCCATTTACTGCCTGAAATTCCTGAATATTTTATGTGATTTAAAGTAAACATGGAATAATTCCCCAGACTTTAGAGAATACATAGGGCAATAAGGCTGGAATCTAACCCAACCTTTTATACAATGGCTATGACTTTTACTATTTCCTCGGAAAAAAAAATGTCCTTCTTTCCATCTCCACTTGAGATCAATCTTTGCCTTAAAACAAGCTGCAGGCTCCACAGAGTCTTGAATAGTTTAACCACTCACCTGATAACTGCTAGTTGTCACAGTTGACTGGTGACTGGTTACCAGACAAGCCTCAGGTTGCAGCAGGTCTATGGGTGAGTTTCATGTCAGAAGAGCATAGTGCAGCAGCCGCACCTTGATGATTATTTCTGCCAAACAGGGACCCAGGGAAAGTATCCAGTACGTGTGCGAAATAGGCAGTAAAAATCCAGGAAAATGGCTGTGGGTTGCATTTGCAATTGTACGTTTACTGGGTAATACATCAGAGACCTAATTTTTGCCCTAACGACAGAGAGCATGGTCGGAGGTAGGCTTAGTAAATGGAGCTTTTCAATTCAAATGTGCAAATGAATTTTGTACACACATGGATGCTGTTAGCAGATTGCCAGTTGGAAAGGCTGGATATAGGGAAGAAACTCTTTGCTTTTAATTTTTTAAGGGTCTGTTCCTCTTATGGAATAGCTTCTATTACCTTTAAATATCTTGCAAAATATGAGACTGCAATGCCCCAAAACTTAAAAAAAAAATGATGGATGAAATGCTAAGTGGATAATTTTTAGTGAGTGAAAAAAGTCATCAGAAAAGATTAGCTTTATCAAATTCACAAGCAAGATGTGTAAGTAGCTATGCTAGACCACTGATAAACTGGTCATTTAAAACTTCTTAAACATTTACTGGAACATTTAAAACTTCTTAAAAGAAAGAAAATAATTCTTAAAAATAATATTTAAAAATAAGTGAGCATCAGGTAACTTTTTAACATGAGAGAGACAACAATAAAGCATCCTCTCGCATATTCTGTCGTCAGTGGCAGTCAGACTGCAGCGAGGCAGGCTGGTCACAGCCGTGTGAACCCAGTGAGATGCCTCAAGCAGGAGGCACCACGTAGTGCCTCAGACACTGTCACGGGAAAGACACCACAGAAAGATGCTGCTGCTGCTGCTGCTGCTCAGTGACTTTCCTCCAAATCCCCAGCACTGAGAGATGTCATAGAATTTCTGGCTCTTATTTTCCTATGGCTGGACCCAGGAGGAGGCTTATCTCTTCTATATTCTTTTTTGGTTGTTGGCTCCATCTCCCACAGCAGCCACCACCCTGATATACCTTGGACCAGGTTCCTTGCCATGTTCCATCCAGTGCCTACAGACATTGGAAAGATTTTCCCACCATGCAGGCACTGGGCAGACAGGGACAGGGAATCATCAGTCCTGGAGCTACTTACCAAAGTTTAATGCTCTCTGGTTCTTCTGCCTTTCCTCAATTGCACAGAGTAGAAACACTTAAAATATATAATAATCACATGTTACTGCTGAAGTTAGACACCATTTCAGAAACTTTCAGCACGGTTGTTCATGATATGGGGATAGAGGTAATGCCCTAGCAGAATACACCAAGGCACAGTCTCCGTATCCAGACATGGGGAAGGTCCTGGAAGAGTAAAGGAGATGTAAAACAATTCTTTATGGACAACTGGAATTGTAATTTTGTGGTTACTCATTAAATGTCATCCCTGCCCTCTTGTGATACAATAGATTCATTTTTTAGGGCAGGAGTCTCATAGAACTTGCAAAATAAATGCTTGCTTTTGCTCATGTGGTTATGGAATGCATATTCCCATTTTCCATGTTTATATTAAACCCTTGGCTATGCTGATAATGCGCAAACCTAAAGCAGTTTGGGGGAAGTTTTGAGGGAAGTTTGAGGTCCCATTTTGCAGCCATTGGGAACTGCTGAGCAGGAGGAGTATGTTATAATCACTGCAAGGCATCTAACTGAGCTTGGACTAATGACAGTTTTACCTGAGCATCAAAATAGATGCAATTAATACATCAGTAAAAATATATATATGTATCTTTTGCAAGAGTCAGCACAGGGATTCCTGTCACTCAAGAAAAACTCTGCTGTGTCATTTCACCCACTACAGTCAGAAACGCACCCAATATGTCTACAAAATTTGCATGTTCAGCCTGCTTTGGAGAGCAGGTTTGTCTTGCCATGGAAGGATATTATCCAGCAATTTCCTCTACAGCACAGCAAGACAATGAATCTGGCTCTTCATTATAGATGAATAAGAACGATTGCATTTCCTGTGCCGTGAGAGCAACATGAGCCGAGCTCTGGGCTCCTCTGGGAATTTCCGTGACCATGTCTATTTCAAACACCATGCATAATGCTACTAGGAGAAATCGTAGCTATTTGAAGATGAGTGTTTGAAGGGAAGGAGGAAAGGCTCAATTTGTTAAATGAGGTGTTTGATCTCAGCTAGGAAGGCGGGCTGCAAGCGTGAGGACAGAGGCTTGAAGTTAGTTGCCGGAGTTTTATGTTTCATGCATTAGACAGAAGCAATGCATTTATGTGACGGCTCTAGCTTTTAATTGATATTATTGTGTTCTTTCACCACGAGCCCAAGTGTTCACCCTTGTTTTCAGTAGGTGGGAGGCTGTGAAGAGGCCCTGCAGTTACTTGCACTTGCTAAATAGTGAAGGAGAGAGGTCCCACAAAGCCTCTGCCCCTCTCATTGCTTTTCACACTCCCACTCAGGGGGAAGACACCTCAGTGCTGCTGCCAAGGCATCAAACAGCCCCTCTTTCCAGGGTCTCTACCTGAAATGCAGCTTTGCTCATGTTTTCTTAAGTCTGGTACCTTGTGAGGCTGCACAGCTGCAAATGCAGAACTGCATCACAGGGTTGATAACTCTGTGACGAGGAGACATCACTGAGAGCTCAGGAAAGACAAGCAACTGAGAAACAGTGCAGAGCTTGTTGATGTTAGCCTAGATACATCCCTTAGGACCAGAGGGAATGAAGGGCACAGGCTGGGAATCCCAATCCGACACTTGTCCCTTGAGGGAACAACATATCCCCCAAAATACACATGGGGACACCCCGATGAGTCCCAGGAAACTTTGGGTGCCTTAAATCTAAAAACCTTTCCTAGAGGGGCCAGTGAATAATTTCTACAGGACACAGTTCATGGGCGGAGTGGGAAGTCAGAGAGAGAATCTGCAGAAATGCCCAGGATGGAGCAAAGGCAATGGCCTGAATTAAGGTGCTCAGCATCTTCTGGTTAAGAAAAAAAAAAAAAAAAAAAAAAAAAAAAAAAAGAAAAAAATCATTAAACCACCGTTGGATAAGTGCACTGATTAGTCTAGTATTCAGCAAGTCCTTCCTCCGGCCGCAAGGTATCATAAAAAAAGGCTCAAGTGAGCTCATCTTCTCTTTAGTCTGGAAAATACTACCGCTTTTCCTGCATTGCTGGACACCTCCTTCCACAGGAGGAGCCTGGATGTGAGTTGTCCCTGAAACCGCCTGCAGCCCAGGAGGGTCTGAGCAGCATTCCTGGTTCATCCAGCACCATCTAGAGCAAGGAGCAGAGGACAGCCCAGCTCCGGAGTCACCAGCACATGCAGATGTGAGAAGGGAGAAAAAGGGCACATAGCAAGGGGTGCTCACAAGCCAAATTAGGCCCATTTTAGGTGCCTTTCAATTTTTTTTTTCCTTTCTAGTTGGCTACCTTTTTTCTCATAAAGAAAATGTAGTGACTTCACATGCCGTATTAAAAGATTAGTTGTTTGGCTGGTAACTATGGAATAATTTTTCTTATAGCACAATAAATCAAGCTACTATCATTTTAAATACTCCAGCTGAATTTCTCGTGTGCACGTGAAAGAGTTAATTCTACCATTACACTGTTACCACAGCACAAAAATAACAGCAGATATGGGGATCATAAGTTTGATTCCCTCTTGGAAAATATATTTGGAGTATAGGTAAAATACTTATAACATTTTTCTCATTCTGTGAACATCTGTCTCGTTTACTTGGAAGATATACAAGCCGAATGGGGAACCTATAAAATACAAGGGAAACATGGGGAAATATGCAGAGTTCATTAGAATATGTAGGCATTTCCAATTTTTCTTTTTTTATAAATTGTTAAAAAATGCTAAACAGTCTGATATTATCAAATAACACAGTCTCTGTAAAATAAAAATCATCTTTTTGGGGGGTCTGAAGCAGGACAGTGCTTTAATTTTAAGGCAAGGGGGAAAGGTCCTTCTCTGAGACGTATTTGTTGCTTTAGCAATTGAAAGCCTTTCTTTCCTAATAGGATTAGTTCAAGTAATTACCAAAGGATTTGTCTGTGTCAGCTGAGTACAGTTCCCCACAGCGGTATTAAAAAGGCTGTCTACAGCAGGGAAAGAGTCGATGGCAGTGCCTCGCTGATGAGATTGTAGTTAACTGTTGCCAAAGGAAGTCACCTTCAGCTGCAAGGGTTTTTGCCCTAATCCCATTTATGCGCAACGGGCAGGAAGAAGAAAGAGTGCATTTCTGCCAGCAGAAAACTGCTGAGGGTTCACGGTTTGCAGGGTGGAACTGGGGGCTGCAAGGTAAATGGTAGGCACAGGGATAATCCCGTTTTTTCCAGCTCTTTTTGTCCCTAACCTGCCCAGAAGTACAGAAGTGATGGGGGACGGCAAAGCTGTCACCTTGTGGGGACCGGTCTTCACACTGACCTGCTGGTTGTGGCTCCTGTGCAGGGTCCTCCCCTCCTGTTTGCTTGCCATTTTTTATTTCCATTGTTTCCTTGCATATTCCTGAGATCTGCATGGTGCCTGGGTGCTCCACGGGAGAAGCTCCCGATTTTTCAGCTTTAGGACAGCTCCTTGGTGCTGTTTACAACTTTCCCGTTTTAGGTGCTGTTTCAAGAAGTTGTACGTTTTGCGCAGGGAATGAACATGTTGGGCAGGGAGAAAGGGAAGTAATTCAGGTTTATAGTGCACAAAGGAACACAGGTTTGAATTAATTTCTGAGATTTTAATCCATTTATCAAATCCACGGCTTCATTTCTAGCTAAAGTTGTGCAATACTTTCCTGCTGGTCCCGAGCTTTTGTTTTAGGGGTTTGGGCTATATACCTACATTTGTATGCAGCACAAGATGCCGTCCAGGATCAGCAGGAAAATGAAATGTGAAAGGCATTTCTTCTGGAGGCGTGTGCAGAGACCATCCTGGCAGATACATGTCTGCAATGACAGGTCATTGTGCAGAATGCCAGGAAATGAGCACTTCTGGCTTGCCTGATGTTCCTTGAAAACGTAGGACTAGTGTGTGTGTGTGTGTGTTTTTTTTTTCCAAGCTCCCTGTGAAGGCTCTGTTGTTTCAGTAGGAAATGGGCATGAGGAAAAGGCCTTGGTAAAGACCTTAATCTGGGGCAATTTGTTTCCTGCTGCCGCCTGTACCCGTTTCCCCTCTGCCTCTCCCCTGGAGATTTCCGACTTGCGTAACTGCGCTCGAGCCTAATCACATTGGTGGATCAAAGAAAACACACACAGCCTTATCACTGCAAGCCCATTGTTCCCAGAATAATTCCTACAGGTGGTCCAGGGCTGCCTCCCACCCTCCCTCGCCACCGCTTGGAAGGATTTTCCAAATACCTGCTGTTATTTAGCTGCTTTGGTTGGAAAGTTGCTGGTTTGGCTAGCGCACCAGCCAGCTGGCTGTTTCCCCCCATGGTGGTAAGCAGTAAATGTAAACTTTCTGGCTGCTGCAGCTGCATTAATAATGCATTGCGCTTCCTGTAACTACATATGTGCACAGAGGTTTCTCTTTTTATTAGGGGAAGAAGGAAGGTGGAGGGTGGGAGGTGGTGGAAGCAGCTACAGGTAATTATTATTATTAATGCTGATTAGACCCCAGCTGCATGGGTTTCTAATTGCCTGTGTCTGACCCCCCTGTCACTGCTGGGGTGATACTAGGGCTCCTTAAGTGAGATAGGGGAAGTGCTCTCGCCTGCACAGCACGGTGCTACACATCCAGCAGTGCAGGCCAAAATGTTGTCCCCATCCACCTTTCAGTTAAATCTTAGCCATTTTGTGTCATCCAAGCTTCAAAGAGTGTTTTTCACACAACTGAGGCAGGTTGTTCTCCTGCTGGACCCCTGAAGTGAATGAAAGTGATGTCTAGTGAATGAACGGATCATGAAGAGCAGGCTTTTACATGTATTTGTTTTTAACAGTGTTGTTAACAAGAACTCCAGAGAATCACATCAATCTGACCGCTGAGGCAGGAGCACCATCTTGGTCATTTCAGGGGAAAAGGAGTCCAAGGGGTTTCAAGACATCCTGCCTCTCCCTCCCTGAACCAAGTGTCGGGTTTCTGGAATAAGCAGAAACAAAGAGTATTCCCGTGGGGACAAGTGTCTGCCCAGGGGAGCTCTGGCCTGGAGACGGGCTTTGCCCAATGGAGCTCCCGCCTTCAAATAAGATCTATTTTGGTCGCATCCTTGTTTTCTACTCTGCCGCATGCAGAGCTGCTAAAATATAGTTCCTTTATCAGAAACCTGTACTAAGGACACGGGATTTGATGCGAAGCTAGAAACATGGAGAGGGCTTGTTGCCCTCTGCAAGCTTTTAATTTAATTGGAGTTAAGCAAGTGTAAAGCTGCATAGAGGGAATTTTTGAGCAAGAGAAACCCTCAGATAAGAGCAAGTGCTCTCACCTTCACAACCGCCTTGGCTCAGTGGGCTAAATTCCTGCCCAAACTGGCAGGAAATCTGGCACCACCTTTGCAGCAGTCAGTGCGGGAGGAGCGCTGGAGTTTATAGGAGCTGGCTGCAGATTAAGACCCTCGTTGGAAAGGGAGAGACATTTCTGCATGCACAAGCTAAGGCAGTGAATGGCATCGAGCGCTGCTTTCTCTCCACAAGCAAAGGAGCAGATAACTTGCACTACATCACATCTGATTTCTGTTCAGGTGTTTAAACCCCATGTTGATTTCAAAGGACGTCAAAGGCTCTGGGTCTGCACCTAGGCATTTACTGTGAGTCTTTCCGCCTGCAAATTGGCCTGACGGTTGCCATTTGTGTCACTTGGGCTTCCCCGTGTCCCCGAGGGCCTGAAAACCCCCTCTGTAACTGGAGCAGCCTGGGATCTTGTCGTAGGGCAGGGCTGAGGGCTGCAGCTGCCTCAATGCTGGGCGCTGCAGAAGGGTGATCACAACACAGAGAGCAGACAAAAACACTCAGCAGAAAAAATACGGCCCCACCATTCCTCAGGTAAACATTGTCTAGACCTGCAAAGCCCCAAAGCAGCATTTCCCCATCCTATTTCCCTCCAGGTCCTTGCTTCCCTTCGCCACCATTGTACCCACCTCTCCCACCGTGCTGCCTACCTCCAGCAGCATAGATGAGGACAGATGAATTTTAATGTACTTTTTTCTCTGGTTAGAAATTCGTGTTATTTTGGCTATGAATACGGAATATGAGGCAACCTGTCTGGCCTACCCTTTCAAGTACCACTTCAAAGCGAAGGTGTTTCCTTTATAGGGGCCCTCAAGCAGAAAGAGGAAGGCAGTTTGTCCCCTCTACCTCCTTTTTCTTGTCCCATTGCTACCCCTCTGCATCTATAGGAGAACTCAGGGTGTACAAGGCTTCCCTAGCAAATGTGACCTGGGATCCTGCAGATTGGATGCAGGAAGTGCTGCAGGAAAAATGCACCCATCAGATGACACGATGACTGTTGCAACACTCATTGCAACGTATAGGTCCATATGGGTGTGTATATGCTCCCACACACCAGCTTCTCATGAGCAGTGGGGATTAGAAATAACTGGGTTTGGTGGCACGGGTCATCTGGTGGCCTCTTCTGTACCATTGCAAACTTGCAAACATCTTGCACTGATGTAGGACTGTGCAGTGTCTGCAGCAGCAGCAGATCTCCCCTGTAGCTCTGAACCGTGTCAGAGAAATAGGAGTGCAATAGGCATTTCTGCAAGGTTTTGGTGTTTTCTCTGCTGTTTTCTCAACAAAACCCACTATGATACAGGAATATGGAAGTCTTGTGTATGAGAAATGTAATCGCATTATTTCACTTTAAGTTTTGATTTCAAAAGGTGAAAGTCCTGCTTTTGTGTCAAGCCATGTATAGCACACTCAGTGTCTGGGTGCAAGAGTGAGAAAGGTGTTGCAAGAACACATCTTAAAACTCAGGTTAGGCTTTTGGATTAAAAACAAAGCTGTGTAATAAAATCGTATTTGGTGAGACTACCAAAAACTCATGACTAGACATAAAATCTCCTTTGTCATCCTTGTTTGAGTTCTTCTTAATTATTTGCTGGAAATTGACAAAGTTTTCCAGCCAATGCCAAAGGAGTGATTCATGCCGTCTTTGGCTTTGTGAATGCACTAAGAAAGACTATTAAATATTAAATGTCCTTGATGATGCTACAATTCTGAGACATGATAAGAGCCGGCATTTTTATTGTTGTTGGAACTTGAGCAGTTACAAATTCTGGTGTTTTATATACGCAGATGTGTATTTAAACTGACAGTGTCTCAATTCTACCACCTTCTCCTGAGCATTATAAGGTTACATATAGACCTGACCAAAGCTGAAACAGCCAATGTAACTGAATGAATAACTTGATTTGGGATAAAGGGTATTAAATACGTTATCTGGAGGTGTTTGCAGAAGGCTGCTAATCAGACCAGCCCTTGAGCTGAATCGCAATATTCATGCAATAAACTTCTGAGGCTATCAGATTCTGAATGCATGGCTGTATTGTAAGGCATTCTTTACAAATCTAAGCCAGCAGTATGTTAATTTGCTATCATTAATGTCTCTTTATTTAATGGTGCAAATGTTCTTGCTTGCAGTAAGTGTGGCAGCTGCATGTCTTTGATGTCTATGTATTTGTTTTCCTAGTAACAAAATATTAAATATGAGCAGGAGATTTACTCTGTATAAAAGCCCAGGTAGCTGAAATTTTGAAACAGCAGTTTGGTGCCTTAGGGTTTTAAACAGCTGAGAATTTATGCAAGCATAATTCTGTCATTACAACTAATTGAAAGTTGTAATAAGAATGAAGATTCTTCTAAACAATGGGTATCTTAAAACTGGCTCAGATCTTAAAGCTGGAGCCCAAGTTAAGCCCTGACTCAGGAAGGCCCTTCAGACTTGGTGTCACTGTGCAGTCTTCGATGAGGAGGTCAGATCAAAGGATTCCTTTCCTCCGGTGCAGGGTGATGATCCAGCTCCCCCAGTCTCCAGACATGTTTATGAGGCTACACTGTGAAGTTTACCCAGTTAAAAACAAATAAGCAAGAAGAAAAAAAAAAAAAAAAGAGCAGAAGCAGTTTTCTAAGTCAAGTATCAATTCTGTGATCAAGTTCTCTTGAGCCGCGGTGCTGGAACAGTGCAGGTGGCAGAGCAGAGGCAGCAACGAGCAGGGAGAGGCAGAGCAAAGGGCGACACAGCTGCCAAACTGAGCATTGTGAAACCACGGCACTGGGCTCGAAAATCCCTGTTCAGCTCTCGAATTAGGCCCTGGTTCAAAAAGACACTTAGATGTGTGATCTAGCCCGTCTCTAACCAGGAAGGCATTTCACTGCTTGTTTAACTCCACGCATGTTTAACTACTTCATTAACCAATAATCAATGTGGGAGGGATAATTCCTTAATCCAGAGCTTTCGGGACCTTTGCTCACATTTTAGGTGTGCCTTGGTCCCCCAGGAGAGCTGGGACCGTGGATGCAAAGACCATCAGCGCCTTGAGCAGAGGTTGGTGGGCTCAAGGCTGCGCTTTGCCAACCGTGCTACGTGTGCAGAGCAGCAACGTTGTCCTTGCCCAGCCAAAGCCCAGTCCCCGATGCCTTCCCATTGACTGAAACTCCTGACATGCAGGGCTTGACGCTGGGTTCCTGCGTCGTGTGTAGAGCCACAGGCTCTGCTTCTGATGAGGATGAAAGCAACTTGGTGTCGCACGTTGCTCTTGAAGATGAAAGGAGTCGCAAAGGCTTTCAGCTCCCCTGCCACAGCAGCCTCCTTCATGGCAGCCTTCAGTTTCAATTACTGGCGGCCGCTCCTTGAAGGATAAACATCTCTTGAAAGTCCATTGCAGTTGTACTGCTTTTTTCGAATCACCATTTTTTTCTTTCTTTCTTTCTTTCTTTCTTTCTTTATTTTTTGTAAGCGACAGCTATTGCATTTATAGGAAATTAGTTCCTGGCGAAAAAAGGGTGGTGTAAATTTGTATCTAGGTTGCAAATACAAAATCTTCTGCCATGGAGGCAAGCTTGTGATCTCTCAAATGTAAACTTCTGACATACACTGAAACTTGTATTGTGTGTTCCAAATCTTCCCAGAAAGCGTGCTTCTGAGGGGATGACTCTGGCATGCTTTCTATAGAATAACTTCAGGACAAATTTAAAAAAGAGAGTGTGCGTGGACAGAGGCATAATAATGACAGTATCATATAAAAGCTGTTTGCTTTCCATCAGGAGGAAAACGAAGGAGGGCTTGAGTGACAGCTTGTCACATTTTAGCATTTGCAGCTCCAGTGAAAGGACCAGTGGAGAAGCAAAATGAAGTTTTCTCCTCGTGCCATTTGAGCTGAGAGATGGGATTTTTAATATAGGCTTTTGGAAGGATTCGAAAGCAGGGAATGCTGGCTCTGGTCCAAGGGAGACGAATGAAGAACTGGAGACTGGTGAAGCATCAAAAGGAGGAATAAATGAATCTTTTTTTGCGCCACATGTGTGACAGCCAGCTCTTCCCACACCACAACTGCTGGCAGTGATGTGGCTTGCTGGGCTGCTCACTCGCTTTTGATCGCCTCCCATCTTTAAATGGTGCACTTATTTAATTTGAAGAAAGTGCCTGCAATCAATAAGAAGAGATCCTTTTATCTTCCTCATCAATCTCTTATTAATGAATGTGCACTTTTTTTTTTTTTCTTTTTAGCTTCTTGGTTGCACTGCTTTTAATTTCTCAATGTATGAGGAAAAGGGAGTGCAGCTGAACACATGATGGAGCAGTTGATATTGACGCTTCTTCCTGAAGGAGTGAGGTCTTCTCAAGGGAAGACAATGCTGGGGAGGGAAGACTGGGCTGGTGGTCCACTGAGCATCCTTTCTGAAGCTGTGGTTCAGCAGGCCCATGTAGAGCAAATAAGCACCCGTGATATATATATATATATATATATATATATATAATTTTAAGGCCCTGGTGCTTGCAATAATCCAATTCTTGCAATAGAATCCAGTTGTGAATTACGGGGGCTTTAGTTAAAGCAGATAAATGTTTGAAATCCAGTGGCTTCAAGGTGAAGGACTTTCAAGGCCTGATTTCCACAACATGCAGCAGGTTTGGTCTAGTTGTGATGTGGCTGAGCACAATGGTCAGCTGAGCATGGTGGTACTTGCTGCTCTCGTTTCCAGGATGTTCTCATTTATGATTGCATGTCTATTTATGCTTCATTCAGAAATAATACTGTATCTCTGCGACTGGCTGCAGAGAACAGTGCTCTGCAGCATGGTAATATGAAATCAACCTCTTACAATCCATAAAACTGGAGGAATGGGTACAGCTTGCCCATCCTCAGGGTAGGCTGCCGATTAATGCTGATTTTCGCCTTGGGCTTTGGGGGAAAATGGAACTTGGCGAAGCAACCCCTGACCTCACGTGCAAAAGCACTGCAGAATATCAAGTTATAGTTTGCAAACCTCGGTGTTTCAGTCTGTTGCGAGCCCGGGTCTCGTTAGCTTCATTAGCTTCAGATTACACCCCTGTCTCCTCTACGCCAGAGGGACTCAAGCCACATAATAACCAGAAAGACATTTTTGCACAGGGACCTAATTACAAAAAGGTGCACTTCCTGTCTTATCTTAGAACTGGTCTTATCTTAGAACTGGCCACCGGCGGGCTATCTAATTGACATTTTGCACCTGCGAGGACACACTCCCTCCTGTTTCCTTTAAAAAACGGCATTGTGAAGGAGGAAAGAGCCCTAAGAGCAGTGAGTTGTCCTTGCATGCAGCTCTCGCTGGAGGAGGAGGAGGAGGGCGCTGAAGGCGGCCGCCGGCGCTGCAGCCTGGACGGGAGCCAGCCCCGGAGCGATGCGGCGGCCGGAGGGGATGGCGCTGCGCCGGGAACCCGCATCCAGCCCGGCAGGTGCAGGGAAAACCGAGGCGGGCAGCACGAGGTGCCTGGCTCCGCAAAGACAGGAGCACAGCGAAAAAAGTGTAATCCGGAGGGTGGCAGTGAAAAGGGAAGAGCAACGCAGGTCACGGGAGAAGTTCAAAAGAATTAAAGGCAGGACTTTCACCTAGGAGGGCAGAGACAGGAAAACAGAGGCTGGGCGGCGGGTTAAAGTGCTGCAGAAGCTGCTCGGAGCAGCATCAGCAGGGGAAATCGCCTGACGGGAAGCAGGATGGTTAAAAAATTAGACGTGGCTGAGCGAGGCAAGATGCCTGAGAAGGCTCGTGCGGATCTCTCCGATGCCGCAGCCTCCCATCCGTGCCATGAAGAGAATATTCCCAGCTGGTGCTGTGCTCGCGGCCGGCCCCGCGGAGCGCTGCGCCAGCGTCACACCTGAGGAGGAACCCACGTGCATGGAAGCATGTCTGCTCTCCCCGGCCCCACCGGTTAATTTAATAAAGGGCACATCTCCCTAGAAACCCGCTTGGTTGCATCCGCCGGCCGTCACGGCCGCCGCTGCTCCATGCTGCTCCATGAAATATGTCCCGAGACGGGTGGAAAGCGCATCCTGCAAGATGCTCGCCCTGCAGGATGCTGCTGATCACGCCACCGGCCCGCGGAGCAGGCACCCCCGTGGTCCTAGGATGATTTATCCCTATATGCTCCCGCGGAGAGGGTTATCGCCGGCTGGGCCCTAAAGTGAGATCTCTAACGCAGGAGCATCCCCATGGCTTCGTCTGGCTGCTGCAGCCCCACGGGAAGCTTTGGGATTAGGAGCTCATCAATTAGCCCTTGGCAGGGGAAGCTGCCTGATGCTGCTATAGGATTTTTGGAGGTTTTTGGTAAACCTTCTTTTATACCGGTGTTTCTGATGTTCCCATGGAGATCTTTGTGAATAGTTGGGGAGGGGGTGTGAAGGGCTGGAGAGGAGGCAGGAGGAGACAGGTGCATGTCCAAAAACACGCAAATACCAAGGAAATCACCTTTTCGGTACCCAAATAAAGTACCAGCAGAAGTAAAACCAGGGCAATGCGAAGCGCTCAACTCTTTGTTCCTTTATGCCTTCTGCAGACTATTACACTGGGGGAAAAAGGGGCATTATGCTGCCAAAGCTTTGATGAAAAGATTTTCACAGAGCAGGAAATCACGTTGCAAGCCCCTCTCTGTTAAGTGCATGTGTCTGTATTGTCGCATGGATGTATTGTTTTGTGGCAAGCAGGAGGAACGGGGACAGGGCTGGTTCCGAACTCGCCTCCGTCATGATTTACCTTTGTTTAACACTGTCAGAGTGTAAAGCAGAGCCAGTGCTAGAGATACTGCTAGTGACGGAGAAGGATGGGCAAAGCGGAAGCTCATTTTTGAAATTGTTTCGGGCTTTATTTTTTTTTAATATGAAATGAGGACATAGGCACTGTTTTCTTGTGTGTTAGCAGCATGAAGTAGGCTGAAGAAGTACGCTGGGTTTATTGTGAAGGGTTTTCTTTCAGATTTTGCGGGGTTTCTTAGGAACTTGGAGAGGGAGGCTAGAAAATATATTAAAAAAAAAAAAAAAAAAAAAAAAAAAAAAAAAAAAAAAAGCTGCAAACCGTGCAGCCCTCTCTGTAATAACTTCACCTGCTAGGGGAAGGACAATTTTTCCCCCTTCCTATAACCTGATCTATGACGCACCCTGAGCGGTGCAAACTTGCGAGGTGGGGGCTCGTGGGCGCCTGCAGGTGCCGGGCAGGCAGGAAGAGCCGTCGGGAAGCGCGCGATTCCCGCGGGAATCGCAGCCCCGGGGAGCGGGTGGGAGCGCGCCCCGCGCTCGCCGCCGATGCGGAGGCTGGCGGGGCCGGGCGCGCGGCTCCCTCCCCGCGCATCCACCGCCTGCATCCCTCCCTAATTGGATAAAATAGGAAGTCGCTGGCTGGTCCTGCGCTGCCGCCGGGCGCGGAGCAGCCCTGGGGG
>VZSG01000055.1:1409768-1452170 GCA_013398315.1 Nothoprocta pentlandii
TTCTTGGCCACCAGGGCACACTGCTGCCTCATGGTCAACTTGTCGTCCACCATGACACCCAGGTCCCTCTCTGCAGGGCTGCTCTCCAGCAGGTCGACCCCAAATCTCTACTGGTATCTAGGCTTATTCCTCCCCAGGTGCAGGACCCTGCACTTGCCCTTGTTGAACTCCATGAGGTTTCTAATCTATCTTCTTAATGCTTTCTTCATTTTCAGTTAAGCAAAGCTTGAATTTTGGTATCATGTTTATATGTGAACTAGTCCAAACTTCCAACAAAGGCCACCAAGATCTGTTCAGTGTCTCAGTCACTGTTCAAAAGAAACCAGCATGCATGGTACTGGAGCTAATACCTGATTAATATTTTAAGCAGGAAATAAGTAATGATGATCAGTCAGGGCAGAATGCCCATACCTCATGCATGCAGAGGCACTCACTGTCCTTGGGCTTGCCCCCAAGGTCACACACTTCTTGCTGAGGTGGAGCAACAATCTGGTGGAGCAAAAAAACCCCTCACTATCACCATTCCTCAGCAGTGCTGTGTGCTTTTTAGGAGATACTCCAGCTTTCCTTTCCCCATGCAGTTCCGTGCAGCCAGACCCAGCTCTGAAGGGTGTCCTCAGCAGGGCTTCCTGAGTGAATAGCAAACTGGCTCCAGGGTTTTACCTGTGTATTCCTCCTCACTTTTGTTAGTGTCCCATGGATTTCTTCCTCTTTGTCTTGCTGCCACTTTTCCTACCTTGGCCTTGGCCTATGGATCCACTTTTCCTACCTTTCCTTCCTTGGCCTAAGGATCATCATAGTTTACCCCTCATTCAACATGTCCTCTCAGCTCATCCAACATCAATTTCTTTCTTCCAAAATTGACAGAAGTCCCAGGACATGGGTTTGTGGGAGAGAAGAATTTTGATGACCACATACCACTTCTATCAACCCAACTTAAAGGCACTTTGCTTATATATTGGATTCTTTGTGTTTTAATGTCATGGTGGGTCTACAGCATGAGCTCAACTTGATAGGGTTTCGTGGTGTCTAGGTAGCTTGTATTATCAGGACATGGGAATTCAGATACAAGATAATATCAACAGGGTCACAATAATTGGTATTTTCAAGATAGCTGGAACTGGTGTTCCTGGTCATCTGGATGGTTAGCAGTGCAGGTAATACTGACCTGGTAATGGAAGTGCTCTACAAAAGCTAGATAATAGGATGAGAGCAGGAACTGTAAAGGAATGTAAGAATGATCGTTTCTGTATACAGCCTAAGCTGATTAAGGAAAAAAATAGTGTCATGGTTGGGATATGGTGCTAGGATTTTAGAAATTGAAGAGCACAACATTAGAAGGATGACAAGAAGATACTTTCTGTCTTGGCAGAGGGTCCTGAAAAGGCTTTTGAACTTGTAAACAATAGAGAAGTATAGTAACATGGCCCAAAAAAAGTGCTGGGAGACTGTGATGAAGTGCATATATCCGCAAAACACAGAAGAACAGGGAAGGTCTGAAAATTTCTTGCTCAAAAGAAAGCAAGAAGGTTCTCTGCTGCAATGCCTTAGGTGCTTGCAGTCTCCCTAAGACCATGTAGGAGGTCCAGTTGCAGTTTTGCTCCCTTGCTATCGTGCTCGTGCATATGAATGCAATATTCTTTGTCCATGTTGCCCTTCCAAGAAAATCTCTACAGGGAAGGGCCTCTCATAGAGTCATAGAATAGCTGAGGCTGGGAGAAATGTCTGGAGATCACCTACTTCATCCCCCACTGCTCGGAGCAGGATCACCTAGAGCAGGTTGTCCAGAACACTGACAGGTCAGGACTTCCAATATCTCAAGGATGTAGACTCCAGAACCTCTCCGGGAAAACAGAGTTCAATCACTCTTGCAGTAAAAAAAGTTTTTACCTATTGTTAGGTGGAACTCTTGTATTTTGATTTGTGTCCATTTCTTTTTGTCTGTTCACTGGTATTGGATATGGGGAAGAGTCTGACTCATTTTCTTTCCTCTGTCATCAAGCATTGGTAAGATCCCTAGAGTCTTTTTCCCACTAAACAGTCCCAGCTCTCTTAGTGTCTTCTTGAATGAGAGATTCCATCTTAGTGGATATTCATATGACTTGCACTAGTGGCTCCATGTCTCTTCTGTGCTGGGGTCCCCAGGACTGAAAACAATGTACTAAGGTGAGCAGCATTACCTCCCTTGACCTGCTGGCAACACTTCCAATGCAGACCAGGGTGTTGTTGGCCTTTTTTGATGCAAGGGCACAACCAGCCTGTTGTCCGCCCTGTCCTTCTTTGCAGAGCTGCTTTCCAGCAGCTCAGCCCCCAGTCTGTACCAGTACATGGGGTTATGCCTGCCAGGTGCTGGACTTTGCACTTCCTGCTATGGAACTTGATGAGGTTCCTCTCTGCCATCTCTCCAGCCTGTTGAGATCCTGCTGAATCCCCCCACATCCATCTGGTCTACCAGCAATTCCACATTTTTTTTTTAATCCTCCTTGGACTTGCTCGGTATGCTCTCTGTCCCATCATCCAGGTCATTAATGAAAATTAAAAATTCCAACCCATTATTTAACCCCAGAGTAGCTTACTAGTGCTTGGCCCCCAAATGGGCTTTGTGCCACTTACCACAACGCTCTGAGCCCAGCACCTTCTGGACATGGGCTCCTCACCGTTGATGGGATCCAGGGAATGGCTCCTTAGGCCCTGTTCTCCCCAGCCTCCCAAAAGGCTGGAGTCACTGTGCTCTGCTTGCACAGCACATCCAGCAAAGCTGCACGTTGTCGCTGGATTCCCTCCTGTCACTTTTCAAAAAGCTCCTGGTGCACTCCAGCTACCGCCTCACAAAGCTCTACCCGCTCATCCTATTTTCTGGGGACTTCAGTAGTCACATTAACAATTTTTGCAGGTTGTCAATAACGATTTTGCCATTCATAACTCGTTTAGCTATACAGTTTTTGTGATGTACGGCTGTGTGAATGTGTATTCTGTTTGTGTGCAAAGAAACACTGTGTTTCAGGATCAAAAAGCCAATCTGCATTAGCACACAGCGTCTGATTTTCAGAGTCAATTAATCTAAAGATACCACAAAATTCTTCTTTAGCTCTACAGAACAGACTATACCCAACACACAGGCTGGCTTTAAACATGTGAAAGTTCATGGACAGGGCTGGAAATCCCTCTTTTTTTTGCTTGCTAGCTACAAGCATTTGAATTTACCATGCTGGGTGATTAATGGAGATCTCTCAGATCAGTAGCTTTTCAGGCAACCCTGTAATTTTCCTAATTGCTGCTAATCGACTGTTTAGTGTTTGCAGTTTCTCCATCTCCAAATTTGGAGGAGGGATTAGAAAAACATGCTCTGTAAGTGTATACAGATAACTGGTTACAAGCTCAGGAAGCAGAATTATTAGCTGTGAATCAGAGGAAGTATCAATTCCCTTAAGCCACTTAGCTGGGCAGAAGCTCGGCAAGGGGAGGGGAGCTTGAGGTTGTGTGGGGATGAAGACAAAGAAAACGGGAGAATATTCGGTTCGCCTTTTGAACAGGACTGATATCCAGCAAGAATGGCATGTTTATATAACAGGATTCAAAGCAAAAGAGTTGCCCTTAGCAGAGAGCTAGCAGGATCCCCCCAGCTGCAGAGTAATATCTGTTTATTCTCTTAGTGTAGATTAGCAAAGCTCTGTAACGTCTCTCATTTCTTGGGGCTGTTGCTGACACTTTCAGGACGCTAAAACGCTAAAACGTGTTGATTTGACAGAGTGCTGTACCTGGGGATAGTGTTGGGTGTGAATGTGCATTTCATTCATATTGTAATTTTCACATGTTACTTTGCTTTATAAATGGGTAGTGACGGCATGATGACAAAGTATCTCTGAAAATTAATCCAAAATGCTGACTTAAGAAAATGAGGGGTTTTTTTTTTTCTTTTTTTGAAGAGCCTGTAAATACTGTTTAAATCATGGAAATCTTGTCATTGCAGAGGAGGACTTAAAAATCTTAGTCAGGAGAGAAAGTTAAGGCAAATTACTTGACCGCGAATTTGCGTTAGACATATTGCAAGAGAGAATTTTGGGTGTGCAGATCTAGCAAGGGAAAGCACCATCTGACAAGGAGCTTCGGTTAGAAGAACTAAAATGAAATACCTGAAATGAAACATGGGCTTTTTTAGGGATTTTTTAGGACATTTAACTGCTGATTTTTAATTCTCTTTGCTTTGTTAGCTGATGTCAAACACAGTGCAAGGCTATGTATGCACCATGGTATTTTGCTACCCCACAGTAACTGGTGAGAAGAGAGAAGATGCAGCAAATTCAGATCCCATGCTGTGTCTGTAGATGAATGCAGATTTATTAAATCTTATGAGGAATATTTGAAGCAGATCTCTACCTGCATGCTGACTCTAAGGTGCACTGAAAACTCATGGACAGTTCATCTACACTCAGTTCATTCAGGGTGTTCAGTTTATCTAGTCATGTTTAGGGAAAAAAAATGTTCTTTCCACTTCCAGTAACAGCTGGCCTCTCCCTGGCTGTACGTAAAAAGAGAATAGACTTTAAAATGACCATATGAAATCTAAGATCAGTCCACTATTTGAAAGAATAATGTGTTCTGGCATTGTGAGTAGCCCATACAGTGAATATAGAAAAAGTGTTAGAAGATTATCTCGCAGAAAGATGTCAAATGCACAAATGTGCATGGGACACTTGGGGAGCTTTTTGGTCCATTTGCTAGCAAAGTTGGCAGATTTCGTGTGTGGTTTCAGCTTCAGAGGTGCCTGTGCAATCCGTGTGCCGTGGGCACCGCTCGGGAAGCCTCCAGGCACGTGCTACTTGCTGTTCTCATCAACCCTGGGCCTGGGGATCTGCTCCTGAGCTCAGATTGATCCTGAGTCCTCGCTCTGAATTATGCATGAGTGCGCCACGGCGGGGGCTGCTCTTCATGGCCCTCATTTAGGGGCGATGATGTAAGGGAGCCAAAGTAATATAGTGACACTTTCATTTTTTATGTCCTAGCTCAGTTAAGAGCAACCCTTTGAATTGTGTCATTTTTCTCCCTGGTGACTGTTTAATCACCTGAGAGAGTACTAGGCAGAGTTTTGTGGTGAGATTGATTATACTTCCAACAAAGTGCTTCCTTCAGCCGAGCGCCGGGAAGCAGCCCAGTTTAGAAGCTAATGGGCTTCAGTTTAGGGGGGAAATGGTGGCTGTGATGGAAATGTCACTGCAGCACCAGCCCCTTGGGCTGCATGCTAAATGCTACCGGGATCCTGGAGAGCTCGTGCCTGTGGGGAAGGGGAGGGACATCCACGAGCTGGGCAGTACAAATGCATGATGCAGTGAACGCTTGACAAGTCAACGGGTGTTGGGGCTGTTCAGCCTTGTTCAGCCAGGAAGATGCTGCTGCAGACACGGTGATGGTTTTGTTTGCATCATTAGCCTGGGCTGATGCGGTGTGAAGAACAAAGCAGGACCCCAGTTCACATGGCATCAAGTGAAATGCTCACATTGACACCAGCCGGCACTTACTTCCCTTAAGAACCTGTGAGAGCATTAAGGAGTTTTACCTCTATCAGCCCTGTTTTATGGGGAATGAGCCAATAATAACATTGTAGATGTCACTTTGCCCATGTTTAACCTTCCCTGGGTATATTCACAGCCTCTGAGCATCAACAGTCCCTGTTACAGAGGCCTGTGGATTTAACCGGTATCTCACGTGAAGGTAGAGCTAAGAGTGAAATTTCGCATTCTGAGAAGTCATTGTCCTCTCTCTAAAAGGTTATATATACTAATGAAAATCCAGAAAGAGAGTGCAAATCACAAATAAAGAGTATTAAATACAATTGCATGAAGTTTGAATTAACTGAAAAGCACTCTAGAATCCTTCAAATCCACTTCTTTACAACTGGCAAAAAAATAGTGTTTAAAAAACGTAGGAAGAAAACAGCTTTATGTAGCAATGTTAACATACGTTTGTGTCTAGCATTTATTGCTAGCAATGGACAAAATAAATATAAACCAAATTAGATCCTGACATTCCTAGTTTGGCTGTTTCTCTGCCATTATTATTTGCTAATAGCTTCCTTTAGAAAAACAAAAACAAGCAAAAAAAACCCAACAAAAACAGTAAAGTTGCAGTTCATTGACTTTTTATAAAAATACATTTAGGGCAACTTAGCCAAAGTTTGGGGATCACATTTCCCCAAGTTGAGAGCTTTGAATGTCAACAGCATGTTGTTCCCTTTGGCTGAACCCCAACCAGCTGCAGGATTTGTTTGTTTGGTTGGGTTGGTTTCTGCTCTCTGGGTTTGTTTCCTTATAGAAATCAGTTGTTTATTTCCAAATCTTTTCTGCGTTTGCATGTAAATACATAAAATCATCTGCTTGTTTTGAAGGTCACCTACCTCCACAGCTGCTTTTTCCACAGCCGTGAGCACAGCTGGGTTCAGGTCTCGGTCTCTTGCCTGTTCATGCCCATTCACAAGGGGCAGAGAGGTACGTAGGAGAGCAGGGGACATAAAATTATTACTTGAGGACAGGGGACTGATAAGTCTGTCTGTAACCTCTTCAGCAGAAAAAAATAATAAAATTCTTGCTTGTCAGCCCTGCCCAGAAAGATTTTTTAGTTTTGCCCTTGACTACTGTCATTACTTTAATAAATTGAGGATAATTGTTTGGCTCGGAACAGCTCTGCCTTCTGCTGTGTAGGTGGGGAAATGAAGCCAGGAACAACCCTTTCTTCTCCTGCCAGTTTGCTTTTCTCTGCAGCAGGGATGCTGTACATACCAGCTCTGTTTAGCTGCTGCTGCTGGCAGAAAGCAACCCAAGCACTGCCTCAGCTAGAAATGCAGGATTGATTACATTAGATGCGCTTTATTCCCTGTGTCCTGCGTGAAATCAGCCCTTGAGCAGGTTAATGCCATTGCTTCAGAGTGGAAAATGCCCATGTTAATGCAGAGTTTGTTACAGGTACGTGGCTTAGTGCGGAGCACAAAAGCTTAGGATTGTGTCACTCTCACACTTGTACCTGGGGAAGGAGGATAGAAGAAGGTTTCCTTGTGAGGAAATTTCCTGTGCTAAATTCTGTGTGTAACCAATTGCTGGGACACCCCGGGAAGCTGCATCTTCTTTAGATCTGAATGCAGCTCTGACATGATGCCATTTACAGGAAAGTCTTAACGAGTTTTCAGCCATGACCCAAAATGCTCTGCTGATCCAGGGTGAGGGCAGGACACCGTAACAACGCTTTAAACCCCATCTTAACACTAAACTGTCCCCCTGGAAAGTTTCTAGTCTGAAACTGCAGGGAAACAACTGGAAGCAGAACATATGATGTCTACTGAAGGGACACAGACCTTCCATTTGGTCCTTGTGTGCTGTGGGGTGGAGGGATCCTACTTCGTCTTTGGGAACATTCGCTTTTGCAGTCTCCAAAACACAGCAGCCCTCAGTGGGACACCCAGGTCCTCTGCTCCACTGTCCAAGCATCAGTGATGGTGGAGTTGTTGAGGGACATTGACATGGCTAAGCAAGTAAATGAATGGAGCAGTGGCTTTCCCATGTCCAAGTGCCCAGTCCGGAGTAGGGTTTCTGAGCATGACAATATGATGAGCGTAGTCTCCCATCAGGGAACATCCAGCTTGGAAACTAGGTACTCCCAGCTACAGCAGAGTCTGGCATGGAGCTGGATCTGAGTATGTGGCTTCAAGGGATGTCCCAAAAGGGAAGGGGATCTGCTGATCTGTGCCCTTCCCCTTGCAGAGCCACACAGCCTGCGCCATGCTACCACCTTCATGTGCTGCACAGCATCTCATTTGTGGCCAACTTTTGCTGTCAACCTGCCCTACAGGGTGGGAATTATTGAGGGAAATCCTGATCCTTGTTTGCACTCAAGTTAGAGCAGTGTAGTTTTAGCTCCTCTGAGTCAGGATGTGCCAGTTTTCACATGTTTTCCTGGCTTCTGTGCCTTTATCAGGTCATGAGCCATGTCTCTCCCGCACCTCAGTGAGTATTTGGAAAATACAGAAGGCACAACCTATTTTAAGGCAGGGAAACAGTAACTTTGAAGTCTTCCTCTCAGTATCTTTTTTTAGAGGGGAGGGTGCCTAGTCTGTGCAGTTCACAAGGCACAAGGTGACATATTGCACACCTCTCAGAAATGGAACAATAAGGGATTTTTTGGCTTGCCAATGACTAGCAGCCAAGAGGATGCTCTGTCATGCCACACATCTGGTTTGTGTTTGCATCAGGCAGAAATGAAACACAACGTAGAACCATTTTCAACATCTCAGATAAACTGGTAGAGTGTCGCAGTGTGTTGATTCCTCAAAGGACCAAAATTGAGGAGGAAAAATACTTATTTGTCAGTGGTTACTTCTGCAGTAGAGTTCCTGCGTGCATTAATGCCCATTTAATGAAGATGCAGTTTTAGTCCAGAATGCTTAGCCTTTCACAAACACTCTGGAACATCCAAGCACCTGTTTTCATTTACTTTAGTAGGATCATCTCTGGGAGTAGTGTGGACTTTTACAGGTATTAAATCCTAATATTTGGAAAACAATTGAGAAACATGGATTCAGGATGTTGTAGGTGGTGGCCTTATAAGGTATATGGCCCTATCCTTTGACCTTTCCTTAGAGATTTGACAGCCCCAAACCAAAAACATCTGTAGTAAACAAAGCTTTTTGTCCTATAGTTGTCACTGATATTTGCGACAGACTGTCTGTCTCTTAACTACCCTAATCCGCTTTGTATTTCCTAGGCACTTTTTTTTTTTAGGAGGTCCCTTGAACCCTGAAATGTTTCAGAGGTATATTGTTTCATAAACGCAATGCCTTATATCACGTCCTGGTTATCTGACACTTCCAGAGAATGACAGGGAAGCTAGAGGCTCTTTATCTATTGCCATGGGACATGGCTAAGACCTCCTTTCATTTGCAGATTTAAAGTCTTTATTGTGGGAAACGGGGAAGCTGACATTGCTTTTTACAGGGCTAAAATTCCTGCATCGTTATGGAGATTAAATAGAATAATCTTGACTGCTGTTAATGTATGAGACTTGCCCAATTCCAGCCAAGAGCTGGCAGAACAATATTTCCAGGGGACCATCTATTATTCATCCCCCTTTCTTACGCTAAACGAAAGGCCATCGACACCGAGTGTAACCAGTTTGCTTTTGCTTCAAAAGAAATGCGACGTTGTTTCATCTTTTGTGGGGCAATTCTGTCAGGTCCTTTGTAGAACAAGGCAGCAGCCTCTTGCCTCGGAAGGGGAGGCTATCACTTATTCTGACCAAAAAATGGCCCTTCAAGAGCATAAGACATTAGCAGAGAACAAGCCATAAGGTTTAATAAATCTCCAGAGATGGATAGAGAGCTCTCGAGTAAATGAGGATTCTCGTACAGCCTCCCACTTCCCTTCCCAGTGTGTTGCCAATTTTAGGGAAAATTAAACAATTTGGCAGGGGCAGAAGCCATACCGTTTCTCTCAAAACGACAGTTGCAGCAGGCCTTTCCTAGTAATGTTTTACTCAGTTCCTCTCACTGAGGCCTGCTCAGCTCTGTAATTGCTTCTCATAAAATGCATTTGCCTGCATAGCTCCTGCATTGTCATTCCTGCAGTGCAGGGTCTCTCCAGAGCTCACGAATGGAGCTCTTGCAAGCCCAGGATCATGGGGTAGCCAGGATGGTGCTGGAGTCCAGGAATTCCTTGGGCATCCAGGAAAGGATGGATGCTGCACTGGGCAATAGGGCTGTTTTCGGGGACACGCTGCACTCTGCAGAATAGCAGCGGGGTGTTTTGTTAGGGCTGGAATGGCAGACTATCTTCCTTATTTGCATAGCATATGTGTCCAACTGATTGCAACATGTTTCTCAGGCTTTCCCAATGCGCATCAACTCACACTGCTGGTCCACCAGGTCATGGGCAATGCTTAAATCCCATCACTGGATTTCATGGAATGAATGACTTAGAAAAGAGGTAGCAGACTGCACCATAACTGACTAGAGAAACGGATCAGTAGAGAACAAGGGGGTTAAGTTGTGCCCATAATCTGGTGCCCCTGGGTAATCTCCTTGCCGGTCTTGCACTTAAGGACTGGGAAATACTGGAGGAAACTGCTATGGACAAAATCCAGCCATAAGTGACCAGGCTCTCAAGCCTTGGGCATTGCACCACCCAGGTGATGCAGGTGTCCCCTCTGTTTCGTGAGCCCAACTTTGGCCCTATCATAGTCTTTTTTAAGACTGTAAAGAGACAAACCGTAGCAGGACCAGAACTGGGAATGATGCACGTATCTGTGGTTCCTTTCGTCTTCTGTTTTAGGTCAGCATAACATTTCAGACCTTGTTAGTAGCTTGCTGTTGAATATTTATTATTATTAGCATTGTGAGTTGTGTCTGGAGGCTTTAACCTGCTATGCAGGGAAAGTTGAGATAAGAGGCAAAGCCTTCCACAAAAATGTTGTTTCCTACATAGTCAGGGAGACAAAGAGTTGAAGGGGAAAGCAACATGACCAAGTCAAAATCAGGTCAAGATACTCAGCCTAAGACTGCTGGGCCAGGACCTCTCTGTTATCGCTCCCTTTTTCCAGCCGTGGCTGCCAGAGCTGCAGTCATTTACCAAAACTGCTGCTTACACAGTCAAAATTAACCGTGTCCCATGCTCTGCCACAGCACAGATCCTCCTTTTGCTTAAATCATGTGGGGATTGATGTTTTACAACAACTCAGCTTTGGGACAATCTAGTACTGGGACAGAAATACCTGGGACAGACGCTGACAGGCTGTGGCACTTGATAAAACATTAACAAAAGGTAAATCAGTCATTTGCATGTCTTGTTGTGGTGCTGGAAACGGAGAAAATCAGTGCATACACTTAGGGAAATGTGTAAGGATTGGCAAACTGTACATAACAGCCTGCAAAGGGCTTGTCTTTGGTTTGGAGCTGAGGACCATGCAGGGATTAGGAGGTTCAGAGCAGAAAACGGTACCTTTGAGCATCAGAAGAAGCAGCGTGTGCAGACTCAGACGCCTGCCTAACAAAAAGCTGCTTCCTGGCCATACTGGAAGTCTTGTGCACAGCCTGGCTGTGGGCCTGGTTTGCAGATATCCCTTATGGGCAGACAAAGAGGGAAGGGAAAGCCGCCCGGGGCTGCGTCAGCTGGGCACGGCCTGCTGGACCAGGCGCTAATTGTGCTCCCTAAAAACAAAGGCACAGCTGCCAGCCCTTTCTGTGTGGCAACTGTTAATTAGGGCTGTGTAACGTGAGAACTGCACTGCAACGCACCGGGGTCCTGCATTCCCCCTTCCCGGGCTGTGCGGCAGCGGGCACATCCTGGCGGATTGTGCACAGGGAGGAGAAACCATCTCCAGCAAACGTTCTCTTCTGAGGCAGGTACCCAAGGCTCAGGTTGATTCCAAGAGCATCGTGCTCTTCTACAGCCCGCGGAGGCTCATTCTGCAGCAAAGTGCAAGGGTCTGGTGGTGGTGGACCGAACTCTAGAAATGACCGTGCACTGGTGCACGTGTTCCCTCTCTTAACCTAAAAGCTGTGTAAGAGGGAGGGAAGGAAGATTCTTAAATGCAAGGATGGTTTTCTAGTTGTTTTATTTTGCCTTGTTTTGTTTTTGCTTTTTTTTTTTATTATTATTACAGAGGAGATTTGGGCTCTTTCAGGAAAGAAAGAAAGGTGTCAAGCGCTGTACTTAGCTGTTCAGACCCCTCGGAAAACCTATCCATGCACCGGAGGAAAGTTGTGCTGTCCCTGAAAAACCCTTCCTGCTGATGCCAGCCTGCATTAAAGCTCCCCCTGATCAGGCAGAACGGGAGCCGGTTAAAAAACAAAGTCCTTCCGTGCTTTCCCTCGCCTCCCCATGATCGGGAATGCGGCTGTGAGGGCCACGGCACCCCCTGCCCTGGCACGTTTCCCCCCAGCGTCTGTTCACGCAATAGTTGGCGATGCCTCCTGCTTTTGTGCATGCAAGCAGTGTAGGGGCTGTAAGCCATCGGTTGGATGCTGGCCCCGGTTTGGTCAGCTGCCGTCAAAACCTGCTAATGAATATCGACTAAAGGTCTGCAAGTGTTAATTAAGATAGCTGTTCTTGGGAGATACATGCTTTGTCACAGAAACTGCCTCGGAGAAAATAGGCGGGCTGGCCAACTGTCGGGAAAGTCATTTGTACCCAAGTCAGATCTCCTCCTCATGCAGCACTCGGGAGATAAGGAGCTGGAGAGTGTCATGTAAAACCCATCCAGATACCACCACTGTTGTGCAGGGACCCACGCTGCTGCTGTCACCATGACTGTGTCAGCACGCAGCACTTCCCTCAAAGGTCTCAGCCTCTTGGATCCTGATACTGCTCAGAAATCTGTCCTTCCTTTCCTTTTCTTTTTAAATTTCATTTCTTTTTCATCAATTTCTGCTTGTGGTAACTGCAAAAAATAACCTTGAAAATGTAGGTAGTTAAAGCTCAAAAACCCAGGGCCAAAACTTCATGTATTGTTTTAAAGCAATTTTTTATTTTCATGCCAATTTCATAGTTTTTGAACATTGAGATTTGGCAAGACAGACTGTGTAAACTTTATTGAGAATACAATCTCCAAATCTTGGCATCATCTTGATAAACCTAGATTTTAATAGGTTTTTTTTTTAGTTATGATAAGACATATTTTAATCCATTTCATTTTATGGCAAGCTCTTCAGGACAGATTTCTCATATTCTTTTTCTTTAAATATCTTTCCTTGTTCCACAAAGTCTCCAATTTGGCTGAATAAAAATGTAAACAGATCCATACATATTACTGATGGAAGCTCTGGGTGATGTTACACATGTCTAAAAACCTCTAGATTGTTTCAGAAATACATAGCGTAATTTTTGAAACTTTCTGGAATTCCTCCACTAATCGTTCTTTTTCCTGGAGGAAATGACAATTCTATCCCCAGCAATAAACATCCGGCACCCTCCAAATAACACTAGATTGCTTTATTGTGAATTTTGCTTTCCCATCTTCCCAATGGAAAAGCACGTGTGCTTTTATGTGCATATACATGCAGACACACACACACACAACATGACCTAAACATGGAATATTTTGCCAAGTGCAGCATAGGGATGTTTTTGTCTCCTCACTAATTCCTCTACTCTCTCAAGAGCTGTATGTCCTACAATGCACAGAAGGTCATATCTGCTGAATATAGCATCCCTCCCTCTCCTGAGTCTGTAAAGTAGATCAGAGCCAACCAAATGGTTTTATCAGCTGCCCCAAGCAGAATGGTAATTTTTTTTTCTTTGCTAAAAATTAAGCCACACTCTCATTATAAACATACTCTTAAAACTGAGCTCCTTTTGATCTATTGCTTAGCATTAGCGCTCTTAGCGTAGGAGTTAAAGGTTAAGGAGAGCTATTGACTCAAGACTAATTTAATTAATATCCTTCTTACCAGAAAGACCTCAAAGCAGGTTGTCTGTCCAAATAACCACTTCTGAAAAGGAGGGGCCTGCTGAAAGGCTAATCTCTCCCGTGTTCGGAGCAGAATTTGAATCAAAAAAGGCACAAATCCAAAACAAATGTCTCTCACATCAGTAGGGAATTTCCATAGCCCAGCAACATCAGAACGTGGTGCCTCATGACCTTCTACAAGGATGGCCAGGTAGGAATCGCACCCTTACGTGGCTCAAGCCAGAGGAGAGATCAGAAGTTTCACCGTGCACAATTTCTCTTGCTCTGTCGAAGCATTTTTGCCCTTGGAGTTATTCACTTCTTCACCAGAGCTCATGTTTAGGGTGCTGGGTGCTCTCCTCTGGACTCTCCCCGTGTTGTTCTTATCTTCCTACTTTAAAGAACAGCCTCAGGTGAGGCTGGGGAGCACTGCCCGATACAGGATGAGCTTTTTCCACAGTTTTGTTGATTCCCGTTGTTTATGATCCATGACGACGCTGATGTCCTTTCCAAGGCTTGTGTATATGAGATTGACTCATCCTGCTCACATGTCCCCGCTGAGCAGCATCTCAGTATTTTCCAGTCCATTGCTCCAGTTTTTCAAATTCCCTTTTCATGAAGATACTTTCTACTAGTCATTCCCGCTCTCACAGACCATAACCAACCTTCTCAACCTTTACAGTTTTGCCAGTGTGTGACACAGGCCATAGCAATGTGTGACAAATGACAGAAATGTGGAACACTTGTGCCCTTTTGCGTAGCGTGCTGTAATAGATAGATTATAATCGCTTTTAAGCATAAAAACTGTTTTTGGGACGCTCTTTCAGAAAGCATGAGTCACATAAACCAGTTTGTGTCAATCGCCTGCTTATGTGTGATTTCTAAAAAGGAATTTTTGGCCAAATTATGCAATGGCTGATGCAGAGGTTCTCAGCTGGGAGGCTCCCATGGTACCTGGAGTGATGCATTGAGTCTGTAGGTCTGAAAGAGAAGACACAACCTCCACAACCCAGCTACTGTGTCCTCCTCTGTAACAGTGGGGGATGTTCCTTTACTCGCCTCTAGAAACCCGTGCACCATGTGTAACCACTTGTAATTTTGCTGCCATCTTCGCACATACTCAGGGCTCAAGCTTTTGGATTCTTCCATTTCCCATTCAGTCCCTGTTGGTGGCACATCAGAAGACACGGTATTTGGCCCCAGATGTCATAAAATGAGTAAAAAGGGGTTAGTCGCGAAATCTGGGAACAGATCTTGCTCATGCTACAACAGAGGCAAGCATGAGACCAGGGATAAAGCTCAAACCCCCTTTCTGGCATGGCACAACATCTTAATTTTATAACCATTTACTTCACGCACATGGCTTCTTTGTTGGTGATTACAGAGATATGTGGTAAAAAGCAGAATAATGCCAGAAACCAGAGGGTGCCTCTTGTAATAAGTCTACAAGGGGGCTGTGAACTGCAGGGACCAGAGAGTATCATTGGTCTCAGCCTAGGAGCAATGCGGTTATAAATGTGGTGGTGAAACTTGAGGGTCCCATAAACAGGAGGAGTCTTTCACCCTCCCTAGCCGCACTAACACTTACGAATCTAGTGAAGGTGTCAAGAGGATAATAGTACCAGTTTTACAGCAGCTTTAACCCAGCTCACATTTAAATGTGCAATCTCACACCCATTTTAAAAACTTGCCACATTCAGGATTTGCAATTGAAATGAGGATGCCTTGGTAAATGCTGTTCTTCATGGGATGCTGCTGTAGAAAAAGTGAACCCATTCTTTGGTGCTTGCTGGGGGCTTATTTTGTTCCTTTTCTAAAAAGCTCTTTCCACAGTGCCCTCATTTGCTAACTGCATTGAATATGAGTAAAAGCCATTAGAAAGGACTAACTCTGAGTCACCAGAAAGGGAAATGTAGAATTCTTTAGAAAAGATTCAAAGAAGTCTATTTGGTTTCTTGGAAATCCCTTTTCAAGGATGCCCTTGTGATCCTCACTTGCACCAAGTGCATTAAACATAACAACTTGATCAGGTCCTGCTCAGGAAATAAAATAATGACCAAAACTGACTTGGTAAAATTTGACACTTCCTCCACTCCCAAGGTTATTATAGGCGTTGCTGTTTCTCATGGTAAGATGTGCAGGAATTCTCCAGAAGGACTTCTGGCCTTGTCTTTCTTAGGAGCACCCTGGACCTAGAAACATGAAGGAGAAAGGCCAAACCAAAAAGAAAAAGAGACAGAAAAACCATATTTTAGTCTTTCAGAAAGCAAATATATTTTTGCAATGACATCACAAATGTGGAGAGCTGCAGCTGCTCCTCTATAATTTTTGCAGAAAAACGTAGATGGGCCCTAATAAAAAAAAAAGTTTTGAAAAAGGTGCTAGATACCACTAGGCCTACACAGCAACAGCCACTATAGACCCCTTTGCATTCATTAGATATTAGAGTTATTTTAATTAAGTGCTTAAAGATGTTGGGTGCCATAAAGTGCCATGATCATGCTGCTCGAGATTTTTTTTTAAAAAAATTGGCAATTAATGCTGAACACCATAGCAGGCAGCTTTTCAGTCCTTTGGCAAAGTTATCTGCAAACATATTGTGCAATAACTGTTCCCAGGACAATGTTCTGTCACAGGAGTTCTATGATTCAGGCAAATATCTGATAATTTTTTAGAACATGATAATTTTCAGGACATAACTACCAACTAACTATTTTGCCGTGAGGAGACAAAGAGATTCTCATTAATGTTTGGTGTTGTCACCATTATCTTAATGACTATTAAGATAAGTCATTATTTCAATGGAAAAGCTTTCTTAATTCACCATCACTTAGCCATTTTACTCTTTATTCATATTGTATGTCTGTTATATCATTATAGAAGAGTGTAAGCAGCAGCCCTAGAAGACTAGCTGACAAGTTTGATATCTTAGCAAGCACAAGTTTGTCTAGGAAGGAGATGGTCCACCTTGAGAAACAGGTATTATATTAAAAAAAAAAAAGTGATGTTATTGAAAGAAAGATATGCTATATTTAAAAGAACAAGCATTCTGGTTCTGGGATACACATTGCCTCCACTGGGGCATGTGGCTGACACCATGCACAGTTTTCCCAGTGTGGTCTTGCCGGGAAGGCCTGTGTCACAACTCAGGATTACTGCAGGTAACAACAATAATTGCACATCTCTAGTTAGAAATTCCCACATTCATAGCCAAGTCTTCATGCAAGGTCACATCTGAGTCATCTTGCTAGGTGGTTTTAGTGAGGTCCGAGCTCTTTTGGGATAAGGTGACTATTGTGAACAAAGGGGCAGTCTATTTGAGGTGAACTTCTGGACATGCAAGTGGAGTCACACTAGCTTTCTAAGACACCAAGTAGTTAGTTTCTAAGACACTTGCAGTAGTTAGTATGGAGATCCGCGTCAGTGGGAGCTTGGGCTAGAGGCTAGCAAAACAAAGCATGGATGGAAAGTCTGCTCCGTTCCTCTTGACACCAAATGCATTGTTCAGGATTTCTCTTACTGTTTCAGCCATACCTCCATACAGTAGGGACATTCCCTTCACTTCCACATGTTGATGTTACTCTAGCAAGCTAAGGAGACCATCTAGTGAAGGTGGGGCTGGGGTAGATGGTGGAGCACTGGGGCCGATGGAGCCATTTTCTATTTGTTGGAATTAAGTCTAGCTTTGAGGGCACTCAGGGCCTCCTGAGGAGACTTCAGCTGTTTTCAGTGGAATTGAGACACTTTGGACCTTGCTGGGCTTCTTGTGGTCACTGAGAACATCTCTGAGCAGCTACTATTAGAGTTCAGCTGAAGGCAAGAGGTGAGGCAGCTCCACACACAACAGAGACATTTCCTGATTCCGAAACGCTGCCTTTCTCCCCCTCATCCCACTGTGCTCCCTTCCCCAGCACAGCCTGCTCCTGTGAGTCATCTGCCTGGGCCTTAATGAAGTTAGACTGCAGTGTCCAAAGCAATTAAAGTGCCTTTTCAGAGCAGCTCCACACAGTTACCTTTAGCTTTCCTTCTGAGAAATCCTGCGCTGCATCCACAGAGACTCGCGTGCAGTTGTTGGGGGTAAACCCAGCCCTGCTGGTTTTACACACGAGAAGAGCAGACCAGGATTGTTCTCATTTTCTGCTCTTGGTCTGCACTCAGAATCATGGCTTCTGGTGATAGGTGGTGACACCTCTGCCAGCAGGCAGGAAGCCTGGAGGATGGGATTGGGAAAGGAGGATGCTGGAGGTGAAGCTCCCTGGCTGTGGGTTTGAGAAAGAGACACCCACATGCTGTGAGGTTGCTCGGGGTTCTGCATCAACATGGCACGAATTAGGTCTTCCAGCTCTGCACCCAAAGAAACACCAGGTCTTCCCAATCCTTTCCAGACATTTTTCCCCACAACTGAGCCCATTAACAAACATAACCCCTTGCAGGACAGACGTTCTCATTTCAGGAGAAAAGCTGTGTCTTTTCAACCAGGACTACACACGCCAACTCCTCCTTATTCCAAAGGCTGCAATCCCAAGTTGCCTTCTTGCTTTTTCCAAATGAGGACAAACATATGCTCCAACTGCAACAAGTCAGTGCTTCCTAACAAAAGGCGTTTTCACTGGAAAGAACATCCCACCTCAGCTCTCACTCCTATTCATCCCCACCCCCAGGTTTTCCAGCTGAGCAGATGACATCGGCAGCTGGCTGGATGTGCACGGTTGTGCCTCTCTCCAAGGCCTGTCACTGGCTGGTATCTTGCTGTGACCAATGTTGAAGATGATCCACTCTCCTCGCACAGGGCCTGAAGCCAAAAATCAAAGTTCAGGTGGAACAAGTTGTGCACAAAGTCAGAGAAATGAGGAGGACATGGACCGAGCGAGGCAGCACACGTGTGGGAAATGCAGGGAGTGACTGCTCAAGACAAGGTGGGAGATGCCAAGAGAAGAGCAGTAGGAACAAAGGAACGGCAGATATTTGAAGGGAGAAATAAGGGTAGATAGAGGGAAAAGGCATGTGAAGCTCTGACTAGTTTGGAGAGAAGGCACATACATTTTTCACCTTCTTTTGTCCCTCATCTCCAGATCTGTGGGTTTCCACAGACAGTGCTATGTTGTGTTTCCTGACAGTGGATGGAAATAGGATCCACAAGCAAGGTTGTACATGTGTGGTCTCAGAAGGTGATGCGAATGCTTGGAAGCATCCTGGCCAGAGACTATGCAGAAAAGGAGGTCATTTAAAAACATGAAGCCTGCTCTGCCCCTAGAATGATGTCCTCTGGATTCTGCAGTGCATTTCTTTCTATTTTAAGGCTAGGACCATGGTATGAGATACATAAGAGGTCCTGCTTCACTCTATTAGTACAGAGCTTGCTTGCTTGTCTCCTCCCCGCTGGTTTCACAAGTGCTTCAGTGCTTCCACATTGACGTGGACAAGAGCAGCTCAGCTCTTCACTGGGCCTTGAAACTGGTGGCAAATTGCTCCTCAGCACATCTTTCCATCCCTCCTTTTTCTTTCCACACACGCTTGCCTCCCCATGCATGAGTGTAAGCACTGGGACCCTACTGGAAGCAGTAGGGCAAAAGCACAGATGGTGCCAGGAGGGGAAGTTTTCCATAGTCCTGAAGGAAACCTGCCAGCAAGAGCACTGAATACCTGGCATGTTGTTGGAGAGGAAGAGCAATGTGGTCACACCTGGTTTCTTTTAGCTGAGGAGTGCAAAGTGGGGTCGAGTGTACGTTGCAAGGCTTTAAGCTGCTCAGCTGGTGGCTGCGTCTGATCCTTGCTGCAGCACAGATTTGTCATGCAGGACCTCAAAGCCTTTGCTGCAAACTGCCCCTTTCAGGAAGGGGTTCGTATTCTTCACTGCATGTGGCACAGGCTTCTTAAATGAAAAAGCATGATGGAAAGGCAGGCAGCAAAGTTAATGCTAAATATGTAAACAAACAATCTCTAATGTCGCCCAAACAAACCCAGATCTCCCTGTGCTTTTCTCCGCCTTGGGCAGGGTTCGTGGCACCATCCTTTGCAAGCAGTGATTTATAGTCCAGTGTGAAAGGAGAAATCGTCCATGAATATTTAAAAGACCCAGGAAGTCAAAAACAGCTTAGTCATGAGTGAAATAGCCTTGAAACACTCCATTAGCTATCTGATGTCCTCTTCCCAGTGCACAGCCCTACTGCTGTCTAGGGGGCTGCTTTTCAGTTTGGAGGGCTGAGCTCTTGCGTGTGAGCTGATGCACAGCAGAAATACCTATGCCCAGCAGGAAGAAAGTCACCTTAAAACTTCCAGTGACAACTGTCCAAAGATGGGAAGGGGACTTGCAGGTGATGTCTCTAGTGCGTGCACATCTCTTCTTGCTAAACCTGCAAAATAAGCTCAGAATAAGCTCAGAGAAACTATTCCTGCAGTGCCTACAAGCCTTGCACCCAACTAATAGGCAGGCAGCATCGTGGCCCATTTGCTTGCAGTCAGCAGCATCTCCTAGCTGAGGTGGCTGGTCAGCTCAGAGCCTGGCCTGGCTCCTCAAGTGACCATGCAAAGCAAAAACCTCTCTTATAAGCACTGAGATTCTCCAGTAGCATGGGAGACTAATTTAGCACCCTTGATTTCCCCTCCTGCCATAGCCAGGGATCACTTACTACAAGTTTAAGCCATTCAGGGCAGTGCTCTACACACTCTGTGGAAGACCTGCTCTGTGGCTGGAAATCTTGCATGTTTCTTGCAAGCCAGGAATAACAGAAAATTATCAGTTTTTTTTTTAGGTGGCACATAATGGGAGTTGGAAATCTGCCACCCTGTTCACAAATTTGCAGAGTGTTAGTATAGAGGGAAAAAAAAAAAAAGAAAAAAAAAAAAGGTTGTGAATTGGATAGAGAAGAGCGTATTTTACTGATCAAATATTCATTGAAATTCAGAGATAAATGACTGGGGAGACTCCCAGCTGCTGCATATTGTCACTTCTCCATCAGTATAGCAAAAGCAGCTCCTGCCAGCTGGGGTCTGCGTTTTCCTACATCACAAGGAGGGTACAGTCAACAGCCATGTATATTTTGAGGACAAGGCTGGAGCAGGTACCGTCAGTCTTCTGGAGTTGAGTTATATTTTTCGCAGTGTCGAGTGTTCTAAATTTGGAGTAACTCTATACAGACCAGTGATAAAATATCTTTAAATATCTTTTTTTTTTTTCTTTTTCTCCATAGAGTGGGTTAGGAGCAGTGCTGCTAACTCCATCTCTGCTAAGCAAGGGGAAATACAGGAATTCTGTTAGATATTAGTTTTTAAGACTTTAGAATGAAAAACAGTTCTGTCCTAGAAGCTGTGCATGATGCTCCTAGAATAAGAAAGCTATGGGCAGTTGGACATTTTTGGCAATAGCCATACACTGGATAATATTTTATGCAGTTTTTTGGAATGCTTTAATTGCCTTGGTTTTGTTTGGAAGCACAACACTATCCATTTTTCATATTGTTTTGCTGTGCTTTTGATTGCTTTCTGGTGCCTTGGATCGTTTGAGTTAGTTATGTCTTTGGGAATGACGTGCCATAAAACAGAGCGGGAAGGAACTTTGTTGTGGCTGTGCCTGCATGTCAGCACTCAGAGCACTGGGGCCCTTCCCCTGCCATCCCAAGCTGCAGGAGTATGTGTGAGTGCTGTGCCACCCCTGCTAACCCCTCCTGTGCCATTTCCTCATTTCAGCTCATTTCATCAATCTGCAGGTCATTACGGTGACAAAATAGTGCCCAGAGTTCGGCTTTTCTGTAGGGCTGAGTATGGCTTGGAGCATAATGCAGAAAGGTATATTGCATTGCATCAGAGTATGCTGCAAGTGCTGCTGTTCACCTCAACCCATGGGGACAAAGGGAAAAAAAAAAGAAGAACAAAAGAAAAATATATAGAAATCAGGTATCACTTCTAGCAGCACCCTGTAGCAATGAGACAGAGCTGTGTTGCTGTTATGTGATTTGTCAATGGATTTCCTTGTAAAAAAATCATGATGGATGGGGAGGGGAAAAAATCCTTGAATGACTCATTGCCTCTCTGTGGAGACTGAATCTCATTACAAACTTCATTAAAAGCCACCCAGTTTTCATAAGCAGGACAAAGCTTGGGGGAGGGATGTTGAAGATATGACGAGCAGGAGAAGGAGAAGGGCAGACAAGAGATGAGGGCTGAGCACTGTGCTGACAGATACCCTATCATTGCCTTCCTCGGGGCTAAAAATAGGCTCCTGCGAGTGTGCACATGATGGATATTCTGCCTGTCTCCAAACCAGGTGTCCACAGGTTTTACAAATGCCTGCTTTCTCCCCACGAGGACAGAAGCAGCCTGCAAACCTGCTCCCCTGCCCTACATCCTTAGGCTCAGTTGGACTTGCCCTTAAATCAGCGACAAAGCACCAATACCACGACCATGCTCATTGCAAACAGAGCCTGGACCTCGCATCCCTCCCAATCCCCTCTCTTCTTTCGGGAGTGGATTGGGAAGCCGGGAAGAAGGAGAGCCTCGTTTGGGGCGGGCGGAGGAGGCTCCGCGAGGGCTGCTCAGCGCCCGGAGGTTTCCAGGCCCAGCTCTCCAGCCGGTGCGGCCCCGAGGAGCCCCCGGAGCCGCAGGATTTGCAGCCGGGGGCTCGCAGGCCTGCGAGCATCTGGTGCTGACTCACGGCTGGCGCGGCCGCCGCCGGAGCGGGTGCCGGTGCCGCGTCCTGTGCCTGCAGCAAACGCGGCACTCAGCATCCAAGCACCTACGCCCGGAGGGGCATTGCTCCTGAGGCATGAGCCGTGGGGCTGCGCGCTTGGTATTTTTATTTTTCATTCACGTGTTTTGTTCTTTTCTCCCTTTCCCCCAAGAAAATGGACTGAAGAGCTTGGGCAGCGCGCGGGCTGGTGCTTGGTTGGGCTGCCCAGCTGCTGCCCGCTCACCGTGAGGTGTCTCAGCTTCCGCATGTGCTCGGTGAGAAGCAGGATTTGTTGCAGTGATAAGTGGTCTCTGAAGTGCAGTCCCGCTGCTCAGTAATTGAAGCCAAGAGCCAGGCTGTTCCCGGCCCTCGCGTGGCCAACTCAGTGTGGCCAGTGCCACATCCTCCCTGCAGTATCTCCAGCCATGCAGGGCAAGGGAGGGGAAAACTCTGCTCTTGATTCTCCTCGCCTCATAGAATCATAGAATCCTTAAGGTTGGAAGGGACCTCAGAGCTCATCCAGTCCAGCACCCTGCTCCAGCAGGGACACCCAGAGCACGGGGCACAGGGCGGCATCCAGGCGGGTTGGGAAGATCTCCAGAGAAGGAGCCTCCACAGCCTCCATGGGCAGCCTGTGCCAGGGCTCGGGCACCCTCTGTCACCCTCACTGTCTGACATCTGTCATCACCATCTTCTCTGAGGAGGGACCTAAGAGTGTTGGCTTCTGCTTTTGAAGGAGCTGCCAGGCAAGATGTCCCCTCCGAAGGTCCACGCACTGCGATGGGGTTTGTTTCTATTTGCTTGTTTTGCCTCTTGTTGAAGGATTTAATCCAGCGGGTCCTTTCTGAGCGCTGCTCAGCACGCAGGCACGCGGAGCTTTCTGCAGCTCTCCCGCGGGCCCGAGGGCTGTTTCTGCAGGGAAACATCTAGGGAAGGCATCGGGAAGTGAGAGGAGGTCGGGCTGTGAGAAGAGAACTGGAGAAAAGGGCTTGACTTACTTCACAGCTGAAACATGCTGACTATGGTCAATGAGGTGTTTTCCTAGGCATCCTGCTCATCTGCATTTGCAACTCAACACAAGCTGCCTAAAACACAGAGGGAGGCAGGAAGCAGGCAGAAAAGTGAGGAATTCCGGAAAAGAAGGTGAAGGGACTCATTATATACCACTGTCACCGTGAACCAGGTAGAAATGCCAGTAGTGTTCAGTTGCATCCCTAAGTATGGACAGGATCCAACCCTGGTGCTCCTACTAGCTCTTAAGGGTAGTTATATTGATCTCACTCTCCTACTAAGACATTCATGTGCAGAAGACTTTTTGCTCACCACACAGTCCCAGGGTGGGTTTCTAAGCTAAGAGATGGGTGCTCTCAGCGCCCAAATCCTGAGTGCAACACCTGAATACACCACAGTGAGAGTTCCTCTCACTCCAGTGTAGGGAAAAGCACCAAAAAAGTAAAAATGGGACATGGTTTTCCAGGGTGTCCTGTTTTTCTTCACTGCTGTGACTTTTGGCCATAGCGGAGGGGAAGAAAAGAGGTTGAATGCAAAGAGAGGCCACAGATACTGGTATTACTGAAGCAAGATCTTTACATCTGCATGGATATTGGAGGCGGCTGATTATTAATTATTGCCCCTGTTGCAAGGAGATCCTGATTCTAAATAAATGCCTCTAAAAAAGAGAGAGAGCAATTGGTTGTCTGTGAGTTAATAAATGGGAAGTTCTTGATTATCTTCAGGAAGTTACTGATGTAGACTGGAGAGAAATGGTGGATCACAGACCAACAGTTGAGTGCACCCAGTTTGTTGAGCACTGGCAGCAGAACTGCTTGGCATGTGAGGAAAGATAAATGGGATGCAACCACTACGGCCTTCAAAAACTGTGTTTATTCAGTTGCAGCACAGACAAACTAGAACAGATGGCAAGTGATCCAAATGATGGTGGAGGCCGGTAGTAAATCCTGTCACTGAACTTTAGCAAGCTCAGGCACTTAAAAGGTTGTGGATTTTAGAGGGATACTTTTGACAACTGAGCAGTCATGCTGTGTATTAGGGCCCACAGCTCCATTGAGATCAGTCCTGTAGTCATCTCAGTCCTGTAGGCCTCACTAAGAGTTTGTGCTCTGGAGACACCAATTTCAAGCCAGGCCAGCACCAATGTAGGGAGCTACAGTGACGATCATGAGGTTAAATCATTAAAACACCAGCAGAAAGGGTTGGTTCTGGAGTCTATGAAGTGTTTGGAACTGGGTGAATTTGCTGAAAGTACAGGTGTCTGAAAAGAGATTGGTTGGCTAAAAATCTCTTCTGTCTTTTTTTTCCAACCCAATTGACCTACCAAAAAAATACGATATCTCAGTGCCTGCCCGTCCTCCTTTAGAAGGTGTGATAACAAGGATGTGTTAAAAAGAGTGTTCTGCTGCCTGCCTACTTACATTGAGGCTGCCTGCCTCAAAAAGTTTGGCTCTCCCAGGAACATGACAAGAAGGAACTGGAAGGACAGGGATTCTCAGGCATCATCAACCAAGATGCAGTCATCCTCCTTCACCCCAAACAGCCACATCTTGGTGTTCTGGAGAAACACCTGGGAATGGGAACAGGGTAGAGGGCAAAGAGTGAGGAATTTGGCAGAGGTGGCTTGAGTTACAGGCAGCTGGGGCTTTGTTTTGGATATGCTGTAGAAAGACACTCTGACCTGTGAGATTTTATGTTTCCTTGAGTTTAGGACCCCTAAAAATGACAGTTATCCCTGTTCTCCAAGGCTTTTTTACTTTATTGTAGCCTAACATGCAATACATATAGTAATAACAGGCTGTCTGTTTATCAGCTGAGCATCTCTGAAGGAAAATTCTGTTACTTCTTATTTCACTCGAAGTTTATTGCCTTCAAGTTGCAGTCAGCATCCCAGAGTTATAACACTCGAGTATGAAACACAACATGTGCCTTGTGTCCCTAATGTCTTCCAAGAAAGCATTCTGCGGCCAAAAAAAATTAGATAGCATCTTGAATACACGATGGGACCTGATATTACTAAAAACATCTGCACAGTCAGTCTTGGAGTTGTTCAGAAAAATTTAGCATACTATTTCTGAAGTGATAGTATTGTGTTTTTCACCATCCCATCTCGTTTTTTAAATATTTCTCTCTGTGATAAAATTGTTTTACTTGCAAAATTTATTTAGATGTTTCCATTTCTCAAGAAGGTGTTGCCCATGATTCTGAAAATAAAACTTTTAATAGGAAAATAAAAAAGAGGATAAGCATGTTCTGTTTTGTGCTTTCATCAGTCTCATCAGCACAAGAATATGTAAGTTGCATTTGCATTTACCTCAGACGTGGACTAAGTAGGAGTAGCTGCCACACTGGTGGTCTTGTGGGGCAGGAAGCAGAATAAATATTTTCTCTCCTCCATGAGAACAATGATACAAATAAGAACGGCCTGTAAGATAGGAAAACAAGAACTAACAGCAATTAGTTCTATTAGCAATTAGTTCTCTGCTGTCCATGCATGCGACGAGTTTTGTTCTCTTGAAGGTGATATTTGTTAGGGGGTGGACAAGCCTGTGAGCCCCACAGAGACAGGGATGCTGGAGCTTCCTGCTCCCAGCTCCAGCTGGTTCCAGGCTGAGCACATATGGATACACATACACAAAGCACCTATGCAAATCCCCTATAGAAAGCACACCATGCATGCATGAGGATGGCACCAGTGGCCTCATCTGGTTCCCAGATGATCCAGTTGGAGGTCCACAGTGGTACAACAGCCTTGTCCTCCCTATCTCTCCACTCTGCCCTGATTTTCCACCTCCAACTGCCCGGGGAGAGTTTACCAGCCTCCTTTTCGGGGGGCTGACTAACACTCAGGCAAAACAAACTTTACTTAAGCACTTCTTTAGAGATTAAGTGCAAGACTATTTTTTCCTGCCAAGGTCTAAGCTTAGAGCTTTCTACTTCCTCTGCAGAGGTGAATGACATCATTACCACCCTCTGACACGGTATTAAGTGTAAGGAAAGACATTCAGTGCTGCAGTAGAAACAGAAAACAACTTCCTGGAAGTCTTGCACAGCAAATAAATTATTTTTCTTCCAACTGTTTAATCTTTATGGGAAAACCGATAGCTGGTCGTTGTTGTATTCATGGTTGTGTGACATTTTCCATTATAAGGCCATGTATCTTTGACAGGCTGCGACTATTCATTGAAAATTATCCCTGTCTCAAGCTGTGTGAGGAATGTATGTATGTTTGTAGAACGTCACTGGGAAGTTTCATTGAAAAAGAAAAAGCTTATTTTGCCTTTCTAGGGGCAAGATGAGGGAAGTTTTTGAAGAGTGTATTTGTCTCTGTGTGCGTAACACACATGCTTGCATGCTCAGCTTAGCCCTAAGACACAGAACCACGTGGCTTGAAGGAGACCACTTTAAAGTGCAAGTGTTCAGAGCAACGTGTCATTTACAATACCCATTTATCAGGCAAATAACAGCCTTACTTACAGCAGGGGAGACACACAGTGCCTAATGGCCACAAGCACTGTAGTCATAGTGCACATATATAGTGTTTTGCTTAGCCATGTGCAGACCGATCCTTCAAAACCTCAGTCCTGGCATTAGCTCCTCACCAGTTTCTGCTTCCTTTCTTATGCCCTTTGGCTCTGATTCCTCCTCTGAACTGGGGAAGACCTCAGCGAGCTGCCAAAATGCCGAGACCATCTGCATTAGGGGCTGTTCTGGGATACCAAACTCTTGCTGCTGTGACTAAGGTGCCCCTCGGGTTTACAGACAGGATACCTGATACCTCCTCAGAGGGAGGACAGCAGAGGGATGTTTCAATTCAGCAAGTTTTTTGCCATAAAAAGGTAGATGTAGAGCCATTCTCCTAGGAAGAGGCAGGGGAAAGAGAAGAAGGGCACATTGCAATGAAGAAACAGGGCTGCAGTAAGGCTGAGAGCACAGCACAAGCTTACTTCACTTTTGGCACAGCTGTTCACTTTGCCATTAAGGGAAAATAAAGGTGATCTGCCTCCTGGTGTGAGTCAGCACTGTGCACTGGATTGACGGGAGTGCGCAGGGTGTTGCTTATCTTCTCAAAGAATGACTATCTGGGATTATGACTGAAGGCCACCTTGCCCTGAAGCATGCTTTTTCCTTATTGTTCTTAGTTCCTTTTCTTTTTTATTTATTTCTTTTTATGAATGATCTGTTTTACTTTAAGCTGAAAGGCACAGGCCAGCTGATTCACTTGCTGCAATTTCAGACTGCAAATGGAGAGCCAATTAAAAATTAACAATAGCCTAGGAAAAAAAAAATCACTCAAAGATAAGAGACTGCATGATCGGTGATCCTTCCAATTGCATTGAGAGGATGTAGCACAGGCCACATTTCTATTTTCCCCTTTGATTTGCTATGAGAGGCTGTGAGTAATGTTAAATAGCTTATGTCGCTACACTTCTCCCATTCATTTCCATAAATTTCTTGGTCATCTAAGACGTTGCCCCAACAGACATAAGGAACTTTGGCTTTGAAAGAGTGGCTGCTTGTCAAACTAAATCTGCTGTAGAAGAAGAGTCCCTCCTATATGTCTTTCTCTCTCTCTTCATCTCCACTTTCCTCCTCTATTTATCAGCAGTTTTTGTTCTGAAAGCTTCATCTCAAACTCAGCCATCACTTAAAGTCCTGGGATAGTCATCATAAGGCAGTCCAGCCAGTACTTTAACGAGCAAACAATATATCCGGCACTGGATGAGATTTCTTTGTTTAGTCTTTTGAGTCCAAGCGTGAGTCTGTGCATGCACGTGTGGGTTTGGCCACCGCTTGGCTGTTTTTATTTGTTGCTCTTTTTACCTGTTGTATGAGGGTGAATCCTGTTGGGTTGGGACGGCAGCTTGAAATCGCATTTCACGTCAGTTGTGGGACGTGTCTGATTCATTACTTGCATCGTGAGCATTGTGTAAAGTTTGCACTCAAAATGACAAAGACAGCGGGGCACATGAGGGTGCACAGAAAGGCAAAAGCACCATTTGCTAGTGCCCCTCCTGGAGCACCCAGGTCTTCATTCATGGCTCGCACAGCTCGTGGTGTCCACCACAGACCCTGTGTTGAGGTGCTGCAGAGTCCACAGGCAGGACGGAGACACAGCATGTCACAATGACCTCGTGGTGTCAGACTGGAGGGTGGCTGGCTGCTTTGTGCTGGAAAGCCACCAGTGCCGGTGGAAAATCTCTGGAGATTTTCCAGAGACAGAAATAGGGAATGAAGTGTCCACTGGCCATTGATGGGTGAGAGCAGCAACCCCATTAATGAAGGTGTGGAGAAGTCCCAGTGCCTCCAGAAGTCTCCCTGTGACACAGGACCTCTGCATTGGTTTGCCCTTTGAAAAATCCCATGGAGATTAGTAAAATTTGTGGATGTTCTTTTGCTTGGTGTTTCTGATTTATTTGCACTTGTTTTGCATATACAAGCAAGCTCAGAAAGGTGCTCTGAGATGTGGGGTGGTGAGCTTTTAGTAAACTGGCATGATCTCAGGCAGAATATTTTACATGATGACCTCTTAATTCCCACTTCACACTTTGACTTCAGTCTCATTTCCCTCTATCATGAGAACCTGTTATGTGTAAGGAAAGGGGGCAGTTTAGAATTCAGTACAGGTCGCAATTTTCTTGAAACCTGTCCCACGACAGACACTTCATCAAGTCACAATGTTATACTTTATAATAATGTTTTTACCTTTTACTTTCTGAAGTAGATCTTTTCTGCCTAGAATCCCTTTTTTTCTCTCTTTTTTAATTCTCCTTCCCTGTGCATCCCTCTGGTCCCTCCTCAGCAGTTTACACCACAATAGCAAAGCTCTTCAGTGCAGTATTGCACTGCCCTGCTGTACAGCAACTGTCCAGGTTCTTGCAGAAGAAACATTTGAGCAATGCAAAACGTGTCAAAATGCTCGTGCACCTGATTCTTTTCACCACTACAACAGTTTCAAAATCTGGCATGTACATTGCCACTGTAAAAAGCAGTCCTTGCTCTTTGGAAATGGAGATGAGCTGGTGGTCTCTTTCTAGCTAAGGCTGTTATTAGCTTTCCTTGTTAAGCCTGGAATTAATCCTCTATTCTACTGAGGCCAAACTAAATCTGCCCATCTGTGATGTACATATAGTCTTTCAAGACAATAATAGTTTTAGAATGTCAAGGATAATCAAGTGAAAGGGAGGAGGAAGGCTGTCAAACATAAAAAATCAGTGTTATCATTTTGGTATGTCTCTGGTGGCTACTGCATTGGACAGAGGGGGAGGATAATATACAGAAACAGCTCCAACAAGAGGCCTAGATTTATGTTTTTCTGTTGTCTTAACTGAAAGCCAATGCACTAGCATGAGTAGAGAGCAAAGCATACTAGCCCTAGAGGAATGGCTAAACAAAATAACCTCCTCCAAATCTGTGGCTCGAGTTTTATAGTTACATGAAAATAGATCTTCCCTAAGTCAGGAGACTAAAACATTGCAGCAGTCTTGCTTCATATCAGTAGAGACTGATTTACAGTTTTATAATCATCTTCACATTCCTTCTTTCTTTCTGCATCCAGTGTTGTCCTGTTGACAAAATGTGACTGCCTCCAGCTCCAGACTTCTTAATTTGTTAGCCGTTGAAATGGTGTGGGAAGGAGTGTGATTCATCCTTTTTTTTACCTTTGTGAGCACGTGAGCACAAGCAGGCATAAATCCATATCAAAGCACCACTTCTTTTAATTAAGCAGCAGCACTTCATCTGCTATCTGCACACTCTTCCTGTGCCCAATATGCAAAAGCTGATGGGCAGCACAAGGACACAGCAGGGCAGCTGGGGCACTTTGCATAGGAGGGGTCTGCCTTAATAAAGGCTATGGACATAAATAACGTCTTCCCAGCTTGGCTCGGGTCACTGTCAGAAGCAGCAGCCTGGCTGCACCGCCGCGCTGCTGCATTGCGGCTCTGCATCCTACCCCAGCCCAGGTAAATACCTTTTCTCTCCAGGTGCCTCCCTGGGGTTCATCAAAATCAGCTCAATACTCTCAAATCCCTGTGCCATCAAGTACCCAGCACCGTATAGGAGAGGTTACTGTGTGCCCAGCAGTGTTTCCAGTGTGCTCATTGCATTGGGTAGTCGTACAGGAAAAAACAAATTCTTCTAAGCTCTTCCCAAGACAGTCCTCTCTGATGGCAAGAGAATGAATCCCAGGCCAGTCTTCCTTGACCCTTTTTCCTGATTTGGAATCAGGGATCTTTGGATACACAGTGGAGGATGGCCACCCATCCCATTTACCATGAATGATGGCTAAAACCCAGGTGCTCAGAGCTGAAATAGTGGAAGTTTGGCTGTGAACTTGAAAGGCTCAGGAGCTGTTTGTCCATTATTTGACCCCACCATAGATCAAGCCCACATCTATTCTATCGGGGAGTCAGCAGCTGAGAGGTAGAGTACACCATAGACATGACTACACCATAGACATGCCTGGGAGAGGCACGCGAGGAGAAACAGGCAATGGGGTGAAGACTGACCCTTCCTATTAACGCCAATGTGTCTGCTGGCATGACTCATCAGAGAGCTGCAGCCTGCAGATAGGGGTTTGTTCATCTACATCTGGTTGGAATAAGGTGACCTTTAATGTCTCCTGCAGATTTTGCTGCCATCAGTCATGTCATTGACACTTGGAGAGCGGTTGTTGCTCGGTGCCTTCTCTTCCTGCCATCTCCCGTCTGCTCCCTGCCCACACCTCATCTCTGAGGCAGTTGTGGGGTGGAAAAGCAGGAGATAGAGGAACCATTTGATGAGTTTGGAGCTGTCCTTTTGCGCAGTTTGACACAGAGAAGGAGGCCAGCTGCCCTGCTTCTTTAAGCAGCTTTGAGTATGCAGGACCCACCATATATTTAGCTAGTGAGGCTCTCAGAAGAGTCATTTGCAAGATCGGCATTATCAGGAGATGACATTTCTTGGCCAAATAAAGACAGATTTCTCTATGTAAAGCAAGGTGTCATTATTCAGGACCCATATCTTCCCCTGTATGAGTTACTAGTAAAGTAGAAGTGTGGTTGCAAAGAAACCTTATGACTGTATAGCATCCCAGATGCAAAGGGGTCTGCAGGCTTTGTAAGGCGAACTCCGTGAAATTCACTTTTATTTCTCCCACACACCATTTGAGACAGCAGAGCTGTGGATAAAGCATTTTTCCTTTTGTACAATTTGTCACTGTCATTAACCGTGATTAAGGGCCCGTGCAAGAGCTGTCTTCTTTACTGCCTCTCCTCTTACATGTGTTTGTGTTGTTTTTAATTTTTACTGCTTAGTAACACCCAGTGCTGGATAAATATGTGCCGATCTTTTGCTCAGTCTCACGGTGAGGTCATACACCTGTTTATGCGATCACAGCCCGTTGCCACGGCACCACCACTCCAGACATCTAAAGCAATGACTTTATTGTGGGGCCAATTAGGACAACAGGCTGCGAGGCAGCAGTTCTCCGACACGAACTGGTGCACCAGCATGCAGGGCGACTGCAACGGGGAAGCACAGCGTGGCAAGCTTGACCAAGCTGGCCTTTGCTGGTTTTGTGGCCTTTTGCCAAGCACGTCAATCTCTGGGGTGCTGTGGCAACCCTGAGGTCATCTCTGCGCCTTGGCTGCACCTTGTCTTGGGTGGTCTCTCAGACCTCCCAAGACCACGTTTGGGAGATTGAAGGCTTCTCCAGCAACCCCCCCCTTTCTACTCATATGACTTCCTTGAGGTTCCAGACCTGTGTCTACACGTGAATGGACCTGCCACTCCATTGCTACTCTGTGTTTAATTAAGTAGTCATTGAAAATGAGGCGTCTTCGCTTCCCCCATTTCGGTAGGTGACAATGATTGAGTGGTGCAGTATGCCCATGATGGCAGTGAAATTGATTCATTTAATTAGTTCAGTCACAAGACCCAGGTTTTGATTAGTTAAACAGCTTGATTTGGTTAGTGATTAATGTGGCTTTGGGATTGAGATTTGTTTTTTCTAGAAGACAGAGAAGACAACCCATTATGAAATATAGGCTGTGACACACATCTAATTATCAGCGCAGTGACCAGAACAGTTGCTAAGTGTAACGCAATGCTGTGCTTTTGAAGTCAAAAGATGGAGTTATTGCTATAAACAGCGTGAAGAACAAACCTTTGATTTCTGTAGGTTTCGCCATGAAAGAGGCATTCTCAAAATAAATGCAAACTCGCATCCTTTGGGTCATGGATCTCTAAAACTTGATGAGGACCAAAAGACTCAGTTCAGCCTGAGCCCATGTGAGTTGCAGCCATTAGTGACCTGCAGTTTTGCTCTTGCAGGAGAGCACTTTCATGGGGGTAAGCAATGGTGTAGGAAAGTAATTTTCACCTACTCTATACTCTATATGCTCTATATGGAGATATCCTCTATATGCTAGGGGATATGAAGCACTTGACTCAGAAGGAGCCAGATGTAAGAATAAGTCCTAGGTTACTTACACAGGCTTTTCTGCCTGGGTCCTCAGAAAGCTCAGCTTTTGATTTAAGGATGTTTTCCCCATCAGAAAATCCCTGAGGAAGGATGTCACTGGCACTGCCATCTGTCTCCTTTCAGAGAAAGTATCTCTAATGAATAACGAGGAATGCTGGTTGGCAAATAATAGTAAATTTTATCCTTGAGCTTGCCAAATCTGGCCCTAAAGACTACTGGTCTGTAACAAAGCAATGAATATATAATTTAAATAAATGAATCAAATGGCTGAACTGAGAAATCTAAAATCACAGTTCATTACAGTAAAGCAAAATAATACCAAAAAAAAAAAAAAATTGTTCCAGACGCATTTATAGCTCCAAAATCTCTTCATATAAGCTGTGCTTTCTGGGGTGCTGGCACATCACAGTGCTGATTTCTTGGTTTGATTAGGTGATGCCTTCCGCCCCAATCCATGTCTTTGAATCACTGGCACTGCGTCATTAATAAATGTCCCTCTGTTCTGTTCCAGCTCCGGGCTGGACATTTATTTGTGAGGAAAACAGGAAAAGAAGAGAGAAGGAGGGAGGGAGGAAGGGATAAAATACCAAAATAATTTTTATTAAGGCAATAAAGGTGAAAACTAATAGAAGGAAATGCTTTTTCACACAATACACAATTAGCTGATGGAACGTACTGCCAAAGGATATAACTGAAGCCAAGACTGCAGGCTTGTTCAAAACAGGATTAGACATAATATGGAGAGCAATGCTAGCCAGAGTCATAATGGTTAATACTTAAAAATAAAAAAGAGATTTTGGAAACAATATAAACCCCTGAGTGTCAGGACAGAAGCCAAACTCTAGCTAACGGGGCTTAGGAAGAAATTTTCCTCTGGGGTCTGTTTATTCCATAACTGAGCATTAACAGAGTTCCTTGCACCTTTTCTCAAGAGCATCTGGTGCTGGCCACTGTCAGAGGGGAGACACTGGGTGACTCGATCCTGAGCCTGACATAGTCTGGCAAAAAGATATGTTTTTTTTAGTTAAATGAGCATTCAAAATTAAAATATGAACATACAAAGGCCTAGGAAAGGCAGACCAGGTTCTCTTGTTTCAGATTTTGTGAGAAAAGAAAAAAATAAAATAAAAATGCTTAAGTTAGCCTATCTCAGGCCAAAGGAAGAAAACTAATACCTAGTCTCAAATATTGACTCACTCTTCAGACTTGAGTGAAACCCAACCACGCATCTTTAAGTGACTACCAGAGTAAAATACGATAGGCTACATCCTCCTCTTGCTCTGAAACATTGGGACCTATCAAAAATATTTTCTATTTTACTGCTATTTCTTAAATTTTAAAGACCTCTACAGGGTCTTCTGTGCAGGACAGGTTGTTTGGTGATTCTGCTAAAGAATCGTGGGCCTTTGATAACATTAGCATTTGTTTTCCTTGAAGGGGAAGTAAAACTTTCCCATGTTTTGGGTGTCCAGTCAATGAAAGATTTTGGCAATGGGATGGGGTGATAAGAAAAGAGGAAAAGATGACCTTCCAAAACTCACTCAGCACCTGTGGTCCTACTTCGCCTCCCAACAAAGCCTGTTAGCAGTGGTTACTTTTCCAAAGTTTGGACACCTCTGCCCCATGTTGAATGTCACTTCCAATGAAAATGTAGAGGAGCTAATGCAGGAGATGGATTGTATCTGAAGTCTCAGTAGTGGAGCTGGGTGCCTAAAGTCCTCAGGAATTTTTATCTGCCTTGTTAGGATATTCCTGATTTTCTTCTATTTTGCTCTACTACTGCTTCTGAAGAGCAAAGTAATCTCATGATAAACCCAGAGAAAGCATGAGATTGATGCTGGAATTCTTCTATTCTGAAATAAGACATACAATTGGAAGAGATTAGAAAATTAATGTTGGAAATTGGGAGAGGAAGGAAGTCGATTGTCTCTTCTTCACATATCATCATATATGGCTCAACAATATAAGACAGATTCCTGGAAAATTGTCATTTCAGTGACAAAGTTCACTAAAGCATCTACAGTAATTTCTCAGTGCTTGTTCTTGTGCCAGACATGCCAATAAGAAAATGACAAAGGGAGAAAAATAAGAGCTGTTCATATTTATAAACCAGACCAGCTGTAAGGCTCAAAGGACTCCAGAGACTTTTGGAATGAGGAACATGAATTAAGAGTTCCCCATTCCCTCCTTCCCCTCTACCCTAAAAAAAGATATTGTGGAGAATATTATGTCTTTCAGGGATAACTGGATGACTTTTATCTTTGGTTTTCTCCCATGTTTTCCTCCTTGAAACATTTGGATCAAAGGCATTTCTTATTTCCTTGTTGAAAGTTAAACTTTGGCTAAAAGTAGGTCAGTTAAAGTTTCATTGTCTCTTGGGTGAATGTATCTGCACAGATCTTTTAGAGTAAAGCTCATGTAATGGAATTGTTTCTCATGATTCCTATTAAACAGATCTAGCAAATAATACATGGTATGGGGTGGGGGGAAAGGAAGAAGAGAGCCCCTAAGGGGACAATGGAATAGGAAGGCCCCTTGATGCAGCAAAACAGATGATCGGAGACAGATCTGTTCCTGACAAGTCTTTGTTATGGTTTCCTTCCCATTTTATTAGACTGCTTGAGTTGACATAGGACATAGGTCTAATTAGATCACCAGTCTGTGTCCCAGAGGGAGACTCTGAACCAGGATATTCATTCACAGCCTTGGCCTTGGTTCAGGACACCCACGTTTCCCCCTGCCTCTGCGCCTGACCTTGTGTCTGTCCTTGGGTAAGTCACCTGTCACCTGTCCTGTCATTTCGGATTAGAAACACGTTACAGGTCTATGCAATGGGCCTGTTCATAACGATGAAGCACAAACAGCTGACATCAGTGCAGCCAAAATCAAGAGCTTTGTTCTTTTAATCCAAATTAAAAGAGATCCAAAGAGCTCTGCCACATGAAGGACTATGCTCAAAGACGCGGTGAGGTTCTTCCTAAGGAACTCTGTTTTGGTTTCCTTTGACACTTCCTTTGCTAGGAAGTGTATAAGCAAACTCCAGGGAAAAGGTTTGCAATGTTTTCCTGTGAATGGTGGCTTTGGTTTGGAATGGTGCTTACTGGTCTGTTTCACAGGCACACTAGTAGAAGTAGAAAGGTTTCCATCAAAGACTTACAAGAATAGCAAAAAGCATGAAGAAATCTTAAGTTTTTTTCACAAGTGAGAGATTGGAGATGACATATTTGAGGGAAAAAATAAATAGAGGTGATGATTTTAAAGACGACCTTGAGAAAGTAAGCAGAAGAAGGTATGTGCTCAGTGACCATGCTCAACACACCAAAGAACTTATCAAAAGCAGCATTATTTTATACTACATTCAGTTAAACTGTGGAGCTTACTGCCAAAGGAAATCATTAGGCCTAAACCAGAAGGAAGTCAGGTACTTCTGTGGATTTCTGTGCAAAGTGTTATTGGGAAAGTTCTAAATGTGCTCAGTGGAAGCCATCAGAATCCTTAAAGTTTCTTTTGGGAGCGATTTTTGTGGTAACGGTACAAGCAGTTGCATCTCACCCACTTCAAAATGTGCACCAAAGCAGGAGGATGGGCCAAAGCAGTGGATGGGTAAAGAGGTTCCATTAAGGAAGCAATGCAGGTGAGAGTGGCCAGCAGGAGGAAACGCTGTCATGGCAGAGTGGATGAAGCCTTTGGCTAATCTGTCTTGTCATCAAGAAAAGAAGTGTGCTGGGGGCCTTCAGGCCACTTGACAGCATCACGAGGCAAAAAAATGTGAGTTTTCCGGTGGCAGCCAGCCAGGAGTTTCCAGACAGACAAGAACACACCTCAGTCACACCGACCCCCTCCACCTTCAGTCTCGTGATGTGTGGCCAGGAGGACCTTCCAGCTCCAGATGCCACCGTATTTTTCAGCCTCCTGCGGATCAGAGTGGGCCAAGAGGACCTTACTCAACTGGTGGGACAATCCACTGAGCAAGGGGGAGGGAAATGGGCCAAAGAGAATCACAACAATAGGCACATCACCAGTCTTTCCCACAGGCTTTTCTGCAAGGTCATTTCCTTCTTTGCTGCCAACTGATGCTCAGACCCCAAAGACATGCCTACATATGCTTTTAGATGTTCCTCCCTCCTCTCTGCTGCTGAGTAACCCTGTTAACAGGACAGAAACAACACAGCTACATGAGAGCAACAGGGATTTGGGCTAACATACGAGCAGAGCTGTTAACTTGCTCCAGATTGCAGGAGTTGTATCACTACCGATTAACCTCCCTTGACTTCCACATAGCAGACCTGAATTTCCAGGGCTGGTGGTTTGTCCTGTACAGCGATCAGACTTGATCTGGGAGTAAATGAGAAACAATAACTCTGGAACCCCCTGATACCACATTTGTAGTCCTTACCTCAAGAAGAGCTGTGCTTTCAATTATTCTGCAGTCCTCTTGCTATGCAGATCTTCTCTGCAGGAACCACAATTCTCTCCAGAAGATTACGTCCTGGCCCCATACTGATAAAAATGGATGGGTTTGCTCCCATCAACAGATTCTGTGTGGATCCAAGCTAACAGCAGATGTAGCTGAGTTTCCATTCTCAAAAATATAAACCAGGCAGCATGTTAAAGTTTGAAACTTGACCCTTTACAGGTGGATTTGAATGAAAAACGCTTGCTGCTTCTCTGGATACTAATAAGTGTTGCTGGCAGAAAAATGAGGCTCTCTTGTCCTGTTGCTTCAGTCTAAATTTAGGTATGTAGGTTTGAATAGAATAGTGTTAGCTTTTTATATTGTCTTCTTTTTACTCTCCTGAGCTGAGAGCATATATAATCCATTTCAAATAGCCCATTTCAGATGCTGTAAGAGATTTCATTCCATTAATATCTCATTCTTCTTGCTTGTGCTTTTCTTCAACGATTTTTCAGATTCAAGAAGGATACTTGCGATAAGCTTTATTATCACAGAGAATGTATGATCTCAAAAAGTAAAGACACTGAAGGACAAGTAAATATGACAAATAAAGTCTCCTAATGAATTTGCTGCACTTTTCCAAAGTAGGCTAAGAGAAGCGAAATATGATGAGGCAGAATCATAAGAAATGTGTAACATAGGGGCTGATGCATTGTCTCACTTATAAACCATAGCTGCAGAGTATTTTTTACTCTCAAAGTAAGAAATCAAGTGTATCTTTTACTTTTCTTTTTACTAATAAAAACTAGAGGAAATATCACTATGTAGTCAGTAATCTTTTGTTTTTTTTGGGGGGAGGGTTGGGATGAGACACACTTACCAATGCAATCCCAATGCAGATTTGTGATCTGTAATTAGTTGGCTCTTGCAGAGATTATTGTTTTAATGATGTATCTGTGCTTTTGTAAAAAATGCCTGTCATCACACAGACTCTCCCATATGCTGAGGAAGAGAGTTTCTCTCTCTGGCAGCCAGAGGAATTAAGAGGACATTTAGACCATTCTCGTGTGCGTGTGTGACACACCGTATCGACAGAAGAATTCATACCTAAAAGCAACAAAAAGCTGCACTTCTCCTCCGACCCTATTTTTGACTTTCCAGATTTTTGATATGCAGACGTTGTAAAAAATAGAAGAGTGAAAAAGCTCTTCCATTCCTTTTCTTCAGCATTTTATGATTCATATCAGAGGTCAGTTACTTGCCACATCCCCATTCTGTCTGCGATCGGCTGTTCTGTTAGCTGACATGATGCTTGGCAACATGAGAGTAATGTCCAGCCCTCTATATGCTGATGAATTAGGTCTGTTGTGCTATCCATAACCAAAGAGGTCTGAGACGTCAGAGTTTGGGGTTCTGCCCCTTTTTGCCTGAAATCCTGCATGGGAGGGCTGGGGCACTGAGTTGCTCGTGCCCAGCAGGTGTTAGGCCACTCACTGTCTTTCATATTTGTTGAATATCTCAATATGAATAAACCACAACCTCTGAAATAAGATTTTTGTTCTCTGAGAAGCCCTCCATAGAAAGTCTACAAAAGTTATTTTCTTCATTTGGGAGCGAAGGGGTGTTTATATAGCGTTAACTCCCAGCACTTTAATGAAGAACCCAGTCAGGCTCTGCTCTCCTTGTAGTCAATGGAGGCTTACCTGAAATGTGGTTTAGTGATGGGTATGGGGGATACAGGATAGTGCCATTAGCCATTAACTACTGTATGACCCTTTCTGACTGAGCTATCTCTTGCTGCTTTGCCTGGTGACCCATCTTCCAAGAAGCAACACCAGGACCATAAGTGGTTGAGGGGCCCGACCTGCTGGGGAACACCTCACACATGGATCCAGCCTCACAGGTGTGCCCTTGCCCACACCTCTCCTTCCTCACATGTAGGATGGGTTATTCTTTCCTTGGGGTACTGATCAGGGGTGATAGCAAGGTGGGTAAAGGCGCAGGTGATCAGGGGAGGTATCTTAAGGCAGCAGAACTATGTTCTGCAAATCAGTCTTCCTCTGAGGTCTTTGTCTGGCTGAGAGGTCTGGCAATACTGAAAAAACAGGCCATAAAACAGGAGGAGGAGGAGGCAGAGGATGACTCCAGAGCTCTGTTGTAAGTCTGATTCCCTCTCCATGGGATTTAGGACTAGAAGGGAGTGTCTTGTAAGTGTAAAGGTTTTCCCTGTGTTTGAATTTCCCTGCCACCCCAGCCTCCTCCTTCTTTCAGCATGTCTCCACAGAGGCATATGAGCATGAGAAAGTAGGTGGAAGACAGAGTTCATCTGTCTTCTCTACCTTTTAAGAGGAATGAGTCTGTGGTGCCGTCTTCTCAGTCATTTTCTCCTCTGCCTCTAGCAGCATCACATCTGTTTTATGTGGCACATGAACTACCTACTCTCCTTGAGACTCCAGTGTCTTCAAAGACATCATGAGACCTGGTGTTTTCTGCAGTAGAGCAGAGCCTGGATTTGATCTAATCTGGATTAGGTGCATGCAATCACAAGGAGGGCTTTTTGTGAGCCTGTTAGCAAGACAGAAGAAGAAACACTGATTGCAATCAGAGCATAAGCCTTCAGATACTCCTAGGAGATTTAGGAATGATTCCCTTTTTCCACATTTCAGAGCGTCTGGATGTGATGTAGCTATAAAGTGCCCCTGGTCTCTTTACACTCGCGCGTCTTCAGCTTCGCCTCCATCAGCTGCAGCTCCACAGAGCTCAGCAGAAAAGGAGGCAGAAAGTGGAATAGCTGCTAACATGCTGCACTGCAGCTTTTAAAACATCCTGTTTTCCACAAAGGGCTGGTTGCGGCAGGCTCAGCTAGTCCAGCTGGGTAGCCAAACTCTCAAGTGTCCCAACTCACTGACCAGCTCAGATGTTTCTGCATGACATCCAGGGCCTGCAGACCTTTGGCAAGGGGCCATCAGATTTCCCCATCTCACAAATCACAGTGTTTTTCCACTACAAGGGGAATCTCTTTCTTGAATGAACGGCCAAAAAGTTTATAGCAGATTAATTAAACAGAAGAACTAAACACCTGACGATCTCTTTGAGTTCAATGAAAAGTCTTTATACTCAGTAGCTATGAAAAAAAATGACTATATGGGATCACATTTTATGGGAAGAAAAAAACAGTTAGTGCCAGAGTTAAGCAGAAGGATGAATTATATAAGTTTTAAATGAAGTATTACACCCCAGCAAAGTATTCTTTCATGACAAGATGCTGAGTCTAAGGAGAAATAGCATTTATCCAGACTCATGAGCAAGGAGTTGAGGATTGAACGTGTTGTGTGATTCCACATGGATAAATATCCACTTGGAAGTGCCATTTTTCATTTAATAAAAGGTGCTAGATAAAATATTTTAAGTTCTCCCAGGGACAAAACTAATAGTCATACACAGAGGATCTAAAAGTCTGAAATCCTGGAATACATACACACATTTTTCTTTCCTGTATAAGTCTCTTCCTTTTCAGGGGTTTGCTAACCCTTCAGAACAGAAGCACTTAACTGCACAGAAGTCTGCTTTAAATATTGGCTGTAAGATTAGTGGCTGAGCACGCCAAATAAAAAACATGACACAATAAAAATAGCACTGCAGACTGCATACAGACAGAGGATGTATTTTTTTTACACAAGTAGAGACCTCCTGAGAGTCCAAAGCTGCTCACCAGAGCATCACTCCAGGCAGGGGCTTTCCAGGGCACCCGAAGTCCTGTGGGAATGAGAGCTGGGCCCACCGTGTCTTGGTGGACATGGAGGTGCTTCACAAATGGCATGTGTGCAATATTGCATCAAGACCAAGTTTTAAGCATAGCATCTGGCCTGGGTTTTTTGTGTGAAGTTAAAGCTCAGAGGTTACTTCACTTTACTATTTAACTGACTAAGAAAGAGATTTTGTTTCTTCAGCTTCCTTACCTCCTTGGCTGGAACTAGCTCCGCTAATTTCCTTACTTCCTTGCACTGCATTGCTTGGTAAGTGCTTCTCATGCGTGCCTGGCACTTCCTCCTAATATACTCACTGCTGATAATCAAGAAAGCCCCAAATAAGGGTTCAGGAAAAGAATCCCGTATATGAGCTGAATCACTAATTTCAAAGTGCAAAGCAATGAGTTTTATATTGCAAGTTGGCCCTGCCCTAGTAAAATGGAAAATTTCAAAAACAATTTAAAAGACCTTTTTTTATGTCAGAATGGGTAGCTGAAGCTTCTCTTCGTGATCCTTTATTTAGCACCAAGGGCATGTTCTGCATCGAGATATAACCAGACCTCTCTCCAGAGAGCCGGCAGTCTAGGAGAGGAGCCAGGCGCACGAGCAAATGCAGGGGATGCAATTACGGATGGGTCTGGTTACTGTGTCCAGCCCTGCTCTGCTCCAAGAACCCCACGTGCCTCCGTGGCCCAGCCGGATGACACATTTCCCCTGCTGCTGGGGCGCTGGTCTCCTCGTGAATCACTGCTAGGGAAAGACGGGAACAAGAAGGAGTCCCACTCAAGGTGCTGGAAGGGGAGTTTTGTGCATGGGCACGTTGGCTTGCAAAACAAGTCACGGGCTGTTCCGTGCATCCCCAACCCACCAGCGAGCAGTTCTGGAGCATGGAGATGTCCTTAGCAATCACCAAGACACGTAGCTGGGGCAGGCAGATGGAGGTGGAGATGGCTTTGGAATATGTGAAGCTTCAGGGCTGTGAAGAGCACGAGAGGGAAGAAATACAGTGGGAAACACAGCCCAAGGCAGGGACACTAGACTGCTGGTCTGGCACAGGCTAAAATAAGCAGCAAGAGGGTCTGAAAACAAAACGTGGGGAGATGCTGTGCCCCACAGGTCCCTGCTGTGAGAGCGGGAGCCAGGCTGGGACAGCAGGTCTACCCCGACTCAGAAGGACCGTTGCTTTAGGCAGCTGTAATTCTTCTTCAGCCTCTGCAAACCGAGCCAACTTGGCAAATTTCAGGCCACAGTAAGGTCGCGGATGAAATCCCTGAAACTTGCATTTTCTCCCCGTTTTATCTCGTCCCGATAACCTCTTCCATTTATTTCTCCAGCGTGACACACTCTGCCAGATCACACAGAATATGTGTGAAAGATGGGAGGTAATGAACGGCATCCTGTTCTCACTCATTTGTAAAATGTGTCTGCTATTGACTGTGGGCCAAACTCTGATCTCAGTTACAAGAACACAGACCCAGGCTAATTCCACCAGGAATTTGTACTGTTACATTTAAGCTTGGATTTTAGAAAAGATTGTGCATTTCTTGGGTACTTCCATCTTTGGAGGCTCTAATTCAAGACAGCTTTCATGGATTAGTCCAGTCTATCTAAAGAGCAGGCTGATTCAAGAGGTCTTAAGTTGGCCAAACCAAAGCCAGCCGCAAATTTAGCAAATATATGTATATATATA
>VZSG01000055.1:1452175-1471554 GCA_013398315.1 Nothoprocta pentlandii
TTTATATTTTTTTCTTATGAGAAGTTCTCCAGCCACTAAATGAGTGAAAATTAAAATTTGTGATTAGCATTTCTGACAGCATTTCTTAATAAATCTATGTGAGGTCTTTTCATACTACGGTAATTTTCCTCTACCCTAATGAGAGTCTATGACATATACAGTGTACACTGCAGCCCTCTGATAGACATGCAAGGGATATGTACCAGACAATTTTTTTTTAATATATGTAATAGGGTTTCATAATTATTAATTTCAAAGTTAAAGGAGGAGGGGGAGCTTTATTACTGATTTTTACTGAATTTTTCATCATAACTTAGGTCAGAATGGTAAATGCAATTAACATAGTGCCTGTTTCCATGCAGAGAAAGCAGTTAGGATTCCCATTCCTTTCCACAGTGGAAAGAAGAAAGTCTAGATTCATCTACTTCTTTTTTGTTTGTTTGTTTCCTGTCAAGTCCTTAAAAATATTAAATATTTTTCATAGTTACTGTCTAATGATTTCTTGTTTTTTTCCTCTAGCTTTGATTATTTGCTGTTAGGAAGTAAGAGTTAGAAAAGAAAAAAAATATTCCTTATGCTTTTGGAAACCAAGATTATTTAATATGTTCATCAGGCTTTTTGAACTTGCTTTTGGCATCACAAAATGCATGAAAGCTTTTGTCGTTCTAGCATCATCTGTTCATAGATATCTTTCTGATATCCAAATTCTTTTTGATCAACATGAGTAATGAAGGGAGGATCCTGTTCCGCAGCAAATTTCCAAAAGACTGCACATAACTAACAGACCAAAACAGAAAGTGCTCCAAAGGATAAGAGGTCTTATTGCTAGAAAATAAGTAAATGTATTTCACATTGTCCTTCCTTAAACTGATTTCATTATCTGAGTTTAACATTAGACAATCCTTTAATCAGAGCAGTCATCCACTGATTAAACCTTTTTTTATTTTCTTAACTTCTGAATATTCACAGTCGTCCTAGTAAGTAATCTTTATTTACATGCCAACTAAAAATGGGAAGTTTTATCTAGCTGCTCAGATTCATTCACTTTAATGCAGACGATGTTTCAGACTACTTAATTCCAGTAACTGTTTAACTGAAGCACTAGAAGCACTATTAGAAAACTCTGCTCGAAGGACCACTCATCATCGGTGCATGTAAATAAAAGCAGATAAATCACGCAGAAATGTCAGAAAAGAGAAGGACACGTTCCCTCTCTCTCAGTGGGATGATTTTCTCATTTCAGTCTAGTCATAAGTGACTGTAGCAGATAAATTGTCCTTGCCTGCTTGCCCTTTTCTCTCAAAGCAGGCTCCTTGCACAGTAAAATGCAATTTCATCCCTCTCAGTGAGCTGAGTAAAGGCCATGGAAATTAATGGCACCTACGGGTCATCTCCACAGCATCAGGGAGGTAAAAGATGGAACAGACGCTGTAACTTAGCTCACCACTGGCATGCTACCAACAGAAGACACTTGTGCCACTAGTTCTACATCAAAATCCTCCCACATCTCTCTGGTGGCTTCTCTTCTACTAATTGCTGCCATGATATTGGCACCACTAATAACAAAATGCATCGTGGCAAGAGGCAATTTGTGTTGGGTACATGCAGGAAGGGACGAGTGTCTTCTCCAAACCAAAGGCAACTGCTGTGGCAGTATCTATCATTCAGGTTGTGTCCTGCTGCCCAAGGTTAAATAAGGTAGACGCTTTGATCAAGTTTCTGAGTCAAGAAAGTCGAAAAAAACATTGTCAGCTTTGCTTCACTGTAACAGAATACCTTGAAGAAGGCAAAAACCACTCTGTTTTACTCTGAGATAATCAAACTTGATCTTGCCGTCCCTGACCTTCAAACATTTCCCTGTGAAGAAATGCGTTCTTGGAAAGGCTGCACCTAACCTGGATGGGTTTAAGCTGGAATTGGTGTCGTTACTTTATGTTCACTGTTTGCTTTACTCAGGACCAAGTGGCCAGGATCCTTTACAAGCAATATTTGGAGGCGGTTTTGGAGCAGATTGGACTGTGTTTCCCAGGCTCCAGGAAAATACTGTTGCACTGCTTCTTATACTCAGTTCTAGCATAATCCCCACAGCATTTGGTTTCTTTCTTAAAGCTGCATCGTAGCTTTCACATGAAAGGAGAAAGGAAAGCCTAACCTTCTATGTTGCACTGGAAAGATTTAAAATGCAAATCATAAAGGCTCAAAAGCAACAGATGGATAAAAACACACGGAGAGGATTTTTTTTTTATATCGTGCAGTTCTCTTTCTAAAACTAATCTCAGGATTTTGAAGGCTTGACTCAGGATTTTTAAATGTCTCAGGCCATCAATCTTCTTGTTTTAGCTCACAAGACAATATTTTCAAATGAATTATCACTAAGCCCACATCTTCCATGACTTCTGGAGAGCTCCCTCACTGATGCTATCAAGCTTGCCTGAAACATTGACCCTGAGCTCTCCTGGGAGTTCTCCTTTTGACTGTTTTTGGTTATACAGTTATCTTGTCTCGGAGATCTTCAGGAATTTCATTTTGTTCCTAACTTCATCATAAACATGGAAAAAAATGAAGCATCTGTCCAATAACCATGGTATGTGAAGGACATTCTGCTTTTGGATGGAAGCCATGTCTAGCTTCTCTGGGCTGATATGTACAAATCTTTCCCAATCTTTGAGTTTTCTATTAAAATTTATTAAATTACTAGTTGAGACATAGGAAATAATATTATCAGGCCAGAAATATCATCATGCTGAGCCTCATGGGCTGCTCTGTTGGTTGGTGGAGAGCAGTTTCTTCCAACACTTTCAGGAAGCAACGACAGTGGAGACTCAAGGCCCTCCCTAGCAGAGGGGTTTTCTTGGAGGTGCATCCATGGTACTGTCAGATGGATGAAGTGGCTGAGAGATCATAATGAGTCAGCTTGCAGACTCAAAGCTGAAAAATAAAATGAGCTCCAATTGCCTTGCTAATGCAAAAGTGCCTTTATTCTAATATACAGGGCTCTAGAGAAAGTGGAGCTGGCAAAAAATCATTCGTAGCATTAATGTTTTCCTGTGATGCATCTGAAATATTAAGCCAAATCTAGAGGGGGAAAAAAAAAAAAAGAAAGAAAAAAATGAGGTCCTTTTAGGGAACCCCATGTGAAGCTTTAAGATAATGAGGTTAAACCGCTCTCTTTCAACCCTTCACATCCACCCCATTTTCATGGCTGTGTCTGCACATATCCATGTTCTTGACTGTCTCCTTCAGCACAGCAATTGCTAGGAATCTGTTAGCATTTCATTATAAATCTGATTTCTGACAGATTTATACGCAGACTGTGGAAATTAACTGCTGAAGGAAATGTACCATTTAGTCTCAACATGAACACATTTTATTTTTCTACGTGGTTGCATTTTTTTTTCTTACCAGACTTTTCTTAGAGGGTGGAAAAGCAGCATTATGGTTGTCTTACTGTATTCTTTTTTAAAGAAAAGAATCTCAACATCTTTGTAAACATAAGAAAACTGTCTGACACAGCAACATGCTCCTAGAATAGTCCTCTCTGTTTTAGTTTTTTGTTTTTTTTTTTTTTTCTAAGAGCAGGTACTGAATAAATATCAGCTGCTATAACAGCACATTAAGAGAATTTCAGTGAAGAAATAACAGCTGAATAGAGTAAGATTAGCAGGTGAATAAAATTAAGTACCAGCACAGTCAGTGCTTTTGCAACATAAATACCATTGTTCACTTTTTCAAGACCTAATTGATTATTTGATAGTAATTAAGAACAGTATATGATATAGTAAATGATAGTGATTCAGTGCAGTATGTGATATCAGTATCATTATATCAGGTTATCAGTACAGTAAATAGTAAAAATAAAGTAGTGATTAAGGACAGCATCCCACAGTAACCTGAAGTTTTGCCATAGAGCACTGTGAGCCCCACGTGAAGTATTGCCCTGTGTTACACATATACATACTCTTTTTTATTGCAGATAAAGAGATTCATTCCAGTTCATTCCCACACAGTTTCTTGAAGGGAACTTGTCCCAGGTGGCACAAAAGTAGCTCTGGTGCCAGCCTCAGGAGAGCCGAGAAACAACATTGTGTTTATAGGTAAACTGCTTTAAGACTAGCCAGCCCCAAATCTTGTGATTTTTTCTAGCCCTCTGCGGTACACTAGAATGTTGTCCCTGTGTATCATTGTTTTCAGGTGTTTTCAGATAAGCATTCTTGTTCTTTATTTATCCTCCATGCAGGTCACTCTTACAGGAGGCCCTTTTGGGTAGTGCTTCCTGTCATAGATATCAAGGAGATATCAGTCTAGATGTCTCTGAGCAACCTTTTGTGTTTTCTGAGCAAAGCAGCTTTCACCATGTCTTTGGCTGAGAAATGGGGATATGTTGGGTATGTTTCTGTGCCTGACTATACTTCAAAGGGAGCTCAGGAATTACTGTTAAGTGGGAAGAGCCAAAGTCTGCTCCTCGCTCTTCCTTGCCACCAAGGGACCATAGGATGGTTGAGAAGACTGAGAAATAATTGCCTCGGAGCCAGAACATCCCTTTCAAGCCTCAGTGGGCACTTTGCACGGTCATCTCCATGAAGCAGAAGGCACCTGAGGGTGCAGAAGGGAGTTTTCTAAGCTTTGGGGCTAGGTTAGGGGCAAGGGAGATGAATATCCTCGATGCCTTTGAAGATACATTTCAAAATCCTGTTTCACTACAGAATTAGAAAACTGGTGAATTATTTTCCTTGTGGAGAGTATGCAATACGAGGCAGATTCATGCTAGACCTTAAACTGGACATTTTGAGTTGCCTAGGGAAAGGCTGGAAACACTGCTTGTTCTTTCAAAGCTATTTAACCTGAGGTATTTCTGGTCAATTTTTGCTTTTAACCAGGCAAAATACTGAAAGCGTTGTGCTTAAATATATTGTGTTTCAGCAAAACTCTTTAAAGATTGCAAGAAAAAAAAGAATGGAAGTCAATGTGACTTTAAACTAAGCAAGTAATTGAGTGTTTTATTCCACTTGAATGGGCTTTAAAAGCTCAGCTTTAAAAATTTTCTTGCAAAAATGCCTTTTCTGAAGTAGAGGTCCTGACAATGCAGGATTATCATGTAGATTTTATCTGAAATATCATTTGGAAGGGAAAGCTTGCATTCTTTATTTTTCACAAGCCAGTGAATAATCATTATTATTTAACATAAAGACACACTCTCCCTGTATCTCAGTGAGCAGACAGCGTTAAAGTGGTGAAGAGATTTTGCATTTATCTGCAGAAGCATAATGCATACTTGGAATTCATAAGAATAACCCTTCAGATTAAAAAAAAAAAGAAGAAGAAGAAGAACAAGAACAGATTTTTATCTCTCTGTCCTGTAAGAGTATGGAAGTTTTTCAATAGCCCATGAAGTAAACAAATAGGTTTGTCAATACTCCCATGACCATCAAGGTAAATTATTACCAGAACAAACCTGTAATATAACCCTCTGCTAGAGTGACTTTCAGTAATATTAAGACCGCCCTGGTCCTGAAATGAGACTGAGACAATCAGTTAGGCTGCAGCTAACAATGGTTAGGTCTTTTTTATCTGATTCTGTTTTATTCTGGTGACTGAGTGTGATTTACAGCATAGGCAATGCGTGTGAATGGCCACACGGAAAATATCAGGCAGGGCCTGGAGCAGGGAAAAATGCAGAGTTTCACCCAGAAAACAGCACTGCAAGTGCTGCGATATGGGCAGCTTTGAGGAGCTCTCTGCAGTCTTGCCTGACTGGCACTGCATGTGGGCAGTGGGCAGGGTCCTAAGAGATCCCATCACTATAAAGGGGCTGTGAGACCCAGATGAGAAAGTTCATCCAGATGGAGTCCATCCTACCAAATATATTGGGAGTTGCTTCCTGCCTTGCTCTTGCTACGAATTTCCAGCCCAGTGGGCTTTTCACGTTGCCCTCCTACAGAGACATCAGGGAAAGGAGCAGGGTGCAGCTTCCAAGCCAGTGTGAGCCAGAGACCTTCCACCACAGTTTACTTGGCAGCCCAGGGTTTTCCTCAAGATGGGATCTTCTCCAGTGCAGCAATAGGCTCCCCTCTGTCCCAGTATCACCAGAGCTGCATTCAGCCCCTTATCCGATTTATCAGGCATTTATTTGAGTACCCTAGTAGCAAAGCTACTTCCCTTTTTTATTTTTTTTTCTGCACTGGATCCTTCTGCACATATTTCCTCTGTGTCCTCTTCTGTGTGTTTCTTTTTCCTTTTTTATTTTTTTTCCTTTTTTTTCCTTTTTGCTTATTTTTCCCCTCTGCTTATTTTTCCTGCCGGTACCCTCTAACCTGTCACTGCCTTCTGTTTTGCCATTCACCTCTCCCCTCCCTGGGTGGGGAATGTTTTCTAAAGGCTTTAGCAGGGTTTCTGCAGAGGCTTATCATATTTCATGGCTTCTTCCTGCCACCCTAACGTGAAAGCTGACATCTTTCAAAGCAAAGTGTCCTTTGTCTGGAAGCTGCTTTGCAGCCAGGTCTGCCTGGGCACCCATCTGCTCTTCCAGGTCCCTCTTTCCCTCCCTTTTTCTCAAAATGCTTGTTTATGTTAGCAAGCAGCTGCTAGGAAGGAGGTAAACCCACATTTCACCTGATGTTTTGGTCTGGAGCGGTAATTGCATTTCCCCACGAGCTGCCTGCGGGCTGTGCGTGTCTCTCTCCATCTCTCCTCCCACCGGCAAGAGGGAATGGAGCAAAAATCTGCCCCTGGTCAGGCTGCCCTTAGCATGTGTCACCTCTCGACCCTCCACAGTGAGCCAGATGCTGTGCAGGTCTTGCCGCCGCGCGCCTGCCAACTGGGTCAGTCTGTTGGTGTATCAGGGAGGAAGGGATCTGGTGCAGTGAACTAAGTGTCTGTCTTTTGCTTTTTGTTTTTGCCTTTTTTTCGTTTTCTTTCTTTTTTTTTTTTTTTTTTTTTTTTTTTTTTTTTTTTTTTTGCTTTGCTGAGCTTGGATTAGTGAGAGGAAACCTCCGCTGACTCCGTGTCGTAGACGGAAGCGGGACCTGCTGCCTTGGTTCAGCGAGAGTTTATGCACACTCAATCTTTCCTGAAGTTTCTATCTTGTAGACCCAGCGCTTTCCTGTTTCCTTCTTGCTGGCCCTGATCACTGTAGAGATAGTGCCAGAGCAGGACAGCATTGTCTTAAAGCCAAAGAATAATTCCTCTAGCCTGTTAGTGCTCCATTCAAGCAAGACAGGAGGCTCCTTGAATGGCCTTCTCATGTGAAAGTCACACAAATCTTTCACACTGCACAGTTGTGAAGTCTCTACCTGAATGGTTACGTACCTAGACTGAACAGACAATTATTTGAATTGCATCACCAAAGCAATGCAGAAAAATGTGAGTAATCCAGTGAAATAGACCATAAATGCACGCTATAGAGTTTGAGATTTTTTTCTCAAGGTTTTGCTGTTGCTGCTTTTTAAGCACTTGGTACGTTCACAGCTAACGGATGCATTTCCAATTCTGGAACCATCAAGCGTGCAGGACATGAAACATGTCCATCTACAGGCCTGTAAAATGGACATTTCTCCCCATTCAGAAAGGACCAGCCAAGTGCTCTTGATTTTGACCTTTGCTGTCATTGAAAGCAGTTATACAATTTTCTCCACTAGCAGCTTTATTCATTTAGTGCAGCTTTCTGCAGACACAGGTGCCTCTGCACACCTGGTCACCAAGTTAGCTTCATCAGGGGAGTCAGATTGAGTTGGAAGAGCAGAATACTCCATGGGGTAAAAATGTAGATGGCTTAACTGAAGCACAGATGGAATAAGTGCCACAGCCAAGGTCACAGTGGGAATCAGTCTACCCTGCAGGTCAGGGCTGCATGGTTCTTTAAATGACCAATGAGCAAGTCAATAGGGAGTGAGCTTGTGCCTGTAAAGGCATCAATGAGCTTCACGTGTGGGAATGTGCAGTCACGGAAGCCAATTCTCTTTCTGTTCACCAAAGGGGACGTGGAAGGTCTCCTTCCAAATGGGACACACTTATGTCCTATGTGGCCTCCCGATGTGAACAGCAAACCTTACTTTGTGCTGCAGCTCCCGCTCGACGTTGTCTCCTTTTAGTCTTTACCATCTTGCTAGTCACCTTGCGTGGCTGTGAGCGCGTCCTCTGATTTTACACCAGCGTTTGCAGAAACTCCGTTCAAAGAGACACAGATACTCTTTAGTTTAGGTTGCAAAGCCCATCCCTCGCAGTCCATACCCACAGATCCCGCGGGGCTCCTCTCAGCAGACTGACTCACTGCTCAGGGCCTGCAAGCTGTAGCTGCTGCACTTCAAAGGCTTCCTTCAGAAAGCAAGAGAGAGAACGAGATGCGTTTCCCTGTTTCAGGACAAGAGAGGGTCAGAGATCCCGCAGGTAAGATCAGAATTGCTATGACTGCCTGGGATGAGATGGTCTTAAGGGAGTTTTGAACTGGTAATTGATGTTTTAGTGAGCAGCATTTGAAAGATACTAGTAACTCCTATTCCTATTTTTTCCTAAAATAGGAATTGCCTTTCACTGACACATGAATTCTTGTGCTGGTGGGCACTTTTTTCACGCTGCCTGCAGTTGTTTGTTGGAGAACTGGGGCTTCCGCATACAGAGAAGTGAAAAAAAGAAGTGGAGCATGCCTAGTTTTCGAATGTCAACTACTGCATGACATCAAATTGCATTACAGCATGTGATTTATCCTCTCAGTAAGTTAGGAGTTCGGTGTAGGAATCCAAAACATGCTGGCTTCGCTGCCCTATGCTTGCAAAGCTGAAGCAGACGTTGCAGAAGAGAAGGAAGGTACAAATTTTGGTTAGGTGGATAAAGAGCATTGCAGAGATACTCTGCCTACAGCTGTGCTTTACCTCACCACTGCCGCTCATTCCCATTATACATCCTCCTATCTCCCCTCTGCGAGAGAAGTATGGAAAAACAGTGTTTGGGGGCTAGTTATGGACGGAGTGAAACAGGCTCTGATGAACACCTGCTCTCAAACACCACATTTCTTCCGTTATGTGGCCTGAATGGAAACCCAAAACCACAGTTAGTGTTTCTTGTATTTAATTTGCTAAATAGACTTACAGTGCATAGAATGAATGCTGGCCTTAGGCCATAAGAACTATGCATCTTTTGCAAAGAAAAACTGATACCAGAATTAACTCACTGGAGACTTTTTTTTCCTTACCCCTGCCCCGTGCAGCTTACAAAGCTCGGATAGACGGGGAGTGCAGTGCCAGTAATGCAGAGAAAATTCTCATACAAGATTTATAGGACAGTTTTGAAGATGTGATGCCAAAAATGGAGGGAAGGGGCGCTCCTCGCAAGCATGCGTAAAGCCCTCATATCATGGGATTTCGCTGAGAGCTGCAGATTATTCCCTTCTCTAGCAATCAGTTCAGAGCAATTGCTGCTCTCCGAAGCTCGCTTACATCAGCTGGGAAATAATTGTTTCTTTGAAACTCCATGGTGATCTGCACTTGATTGAGCTGCTGCTTAAGGGAAAAGCAGTAAGCAAGAAGACCAAAACAATTACAGATTGCTACAAACCCAGTTGTTACTACAGATACCTTTATAATTCAATTTAAAACATTCCATTAGCCAGCATGCTGGTAATATGCTTTTTTTGGCAGAAACTCAGCAGACGTTATTGCTTTCTTTCTCTTCTCCCTCCCAAATTAATGCATTAGCTTTCTGGGCTCTAGGACATCCTCAGCCCACAGGGTTCAGCTGCAGGAAGAAGTGTTTTAATGATGTAAAAGCTGAGGATGGCAGGGATGGTAGACAGTAAGGATATCAGCAAAGGCTAGCTTAAAAGTGAGGTTACCTAGTAGGACTCACTAATGCTTTAAAATACATAGTTATATAGATGGGATTCAGTCACCCAGCTTTTTAGGATATGTTGCGTTGTAGGCTGGTGCCCTAAGGCAGGTGTTAGTCTGCTAACCTACAAGCTACTGATATTTTAGGTCAGTGGAGAAGGCAAGTCTCCTCTAGAAGGCAAGTAGCCCCATTTTAGGAGTAGTGTTGAAGGCGGCAGTCCAGTTTAGACCACCCTTCACCCCAAGCTGATGGTGATCCCTCGTCTGGCCTTTTTTCAACATTGGGTGCAAAGTCCTGCTTGAGCCAGAGTTGGCTTGGAAGAGGGTCAGACTACTTTTAAAACATGACCCGTCTTCCTGTGTCTAGACAAGGCATAAATTTATTCCGTGCTAAGAGGTTATAACTCATGCTTTGAGGGGCCAGGAGAAAGGAATGAGTTATTATGAGGAGTTAGTACTCTGTGTTTGCATTTCATTAGCGTGTGGAGGCCCTAGTCAGGATTAGGCTCTGGTGAGACATGACTCAATGAGTGGTGGGAAGTGGGGGTGGACCATGAGTTTTGGAAGAAGCTGGAGGGGTGATTTGCTTCACTTGTGAGAGGGCGAACAAGGCATGATGGAAGAAAGAAAAAGAAGTTGGCATATTAGTGATCCTTGCAAAACAGAGAGGGAATTTGAGAGGCGCGTTAACTGTATAGATATATGGGATTTTGACGGAGCAAAGTTGGAAGAAGATAGTTCAAACCATTCTGAAAGTGGTATCCCATTTTCCCAAACAGTTTGCGCTAGAAAAGCAGTAAGATGATGGGAAACACATGAAAATTAAATGCAACTGGGACTACCTCATCTATATCCTCCAAAAGAAGAATTTGGAATGCATGGGTTGCGTTCGTTAATACGCGATTTGGAGAAAAAGTTGTTTTGTTTGGATTCAATTTGTGCAACAAATGGTAGAGAAAAATCATGCTTTGCTTATTATAAACCTGTCCTTTGGGTGCTTTTCTGTTAGAAAAGGCTTTGACTATCAGCAAAGTTTTGTGTGAATGCTTTCAACTTTCTAATCGCCTCTTGTGGAACTGGTCAGTAGACAGGCCAAATGTTCTGCCTCAGAACATTTCATGTTCATCTTCCATGAAAAAAAATATTATTTGTTCATCATGGTAACAAAACATATTACTTTTTCTGTATGATTGAAGTGGCTTTGCAAAGACCATAAGGACACCATCCCTCGTTTTTAAAGACACTTCACTTAGTTTTAGACACTCAAGAATTAGGGGCATATTCTCATCAACTTAAGCTTGTCCTATGCTTGGTGTTGAGATGAACGTGATGGTGGCAGCCCTGGGGCACAGGATGGGCCAATGCCCCTGTCTCTTGTCCTTTTCCTCTCTTGTGCAGAGTCAAACCAAGGCATGAGCAATTCTGTGCCAGGCCATCTGGAAGCAGAGGGGAAGCATGCATGTCTTCACCCACCCTCTCCTATGGAGAAAGGCAGTGGTTGGAGAGAGGATGCAGTGTCAGGTCACAAGTTTAGCATCACTACAAAACACCTACTCCACAAAAACACCAGAAAACCACCTTGTCCAGGGCCCCCTTTTATTAGGCAGTCTACAGGCACCACAACCAAAGAGTTCTGCAGTCTGTAATGAAGCTCTCACACACAAAATGAATCTTGCCTTGAATGATGAAGGCAACGTAAGCAATTGAATGTCTATTACACCACCTTTTTAATGAAATACACTCTGACATGACAGAGATTTCAGGTTACTTCATGGACGAGGAATACTGGAAACCTCTCTTTCTCCTAGGCTGGGTGTGGGATAGTGTATCTCTGAGGTGCACATTTATGTTCCACTCCCTGTGTCATTCAACAAAATACAGCGTTTGGTATTTAATGCTGGCAATAATAGCTGACAGATTGCTCACAGGAATTGCCAGATCCTGGCCCAAATTTCTCCACTTGCACATGCATGCACTTGGTTTAAAATCCAAAATTGCTCAGGAAGGAAAATGTTGATCCTTCTGACCTGTGTTCTCACTTTCGTCTTTTCCAGCCACTTCTACGTCTACAACTGGGACAAGTCATCTCACAAAATGTGACGTAAAGCAGAAAGCCTTCTGTGTAAATGGGGGAGAGTGTTACATGGTTAAGGATCTCCCAAACCCTCCAAGATACCTGTGCAGGTAAGAAATCCTGTTTGCCTAATTTGGTAGATCCATGATGTTCAATAAGTTCTTTTTTTTAAAAGGAACATACAAGAAATTTCATTTTCCAGACTTACTGTTTATTTCTTCCTTCATAAGTACGTGATATGAAAATAATCCTACTAGAAAAGACCTCTGTGTTCTATGTATCATGCACAGCAGAGGTGAACAAACAAAACTTCCCATGAGAAAAATGGGACAAGGAGTTCTGTTGATATTTGTATCACATCAAGTAACATGTATTAAGCCTTAAGTTAGAAAAAAAATGAAATGGATACTGTAAACTAAATATACATTAAAGAGCAAAAAAAAAAAAAAAGTTGAAATAACTATTTTGGAGACTCATCTTTTTACACAGGAAAAGCTGTGGTTATTTTTATTATCTGCTCTAGTAATTAATTTTCTACTTTCTGGTAAGACTGGATTCATAACTTGAGTTGTTACTGTTGTGTTAAATGCATAGAAAATAATATTTATTGTGCTAATTGGTGGAGATTACTATTCCATACAAGGATCCTGATTCAAGAGGTGATATAAACACAAGTTTGTATGTAAGTGAGTGTCTGTGCACCTTCCTCAGGCTTTTGCAACAGGATGCTATTTTGCAGAAGAACTAAGATACTGGAACTAAGACACTGGAGTGTGTATCCTCCAACTGCCAGCACATTATATTACATTTGCTTCTGGTGCTGAACTGGGCTCAGCAAGTTGGTGCTTCTCTCCAGCTTAAAAGGGAGTTCAGAATTTGGCTCCTTCAGAAATGTTCCTGGGACTTAGCAGGGCTTATATGAAAGAGGTCACCTATATGAGGGTCTGCTGCAAGAGGTGGTGGTCAGCAGAAAGCAGACCTCTGTAACTGCATAAAGTTACAGTCTTCTAAGAGGAAAAATCAAATGCTGGTGATTATAAAACTGACTCGAGAGGAGAGAACGAGGAAAGTCTTTGATCATTTCATTAGGGCAGGAAGACAGAGTACACTGCTCTGGTTTTAATCACAAAAAAAGCACACTGTTCTGCTCTACTTGTGCTTTTTTATTATTTTTATAGGATCTTACCTGTATTTTGTGAGACCTGTTTTGCTTTGTACTTTCCCAGACTACTCTGCTGCTGAAATCATGAATATTTTATCCGCTTCAGAATCATTTTTAGCTAAATTGAATATGGGAAAGTTACAGACTCTTATGGTTTGGATTTTGGTGGGGGAGAAGGAGAAAAAGAGAAAGAAAGAGTAGTGTTAAATTCACATGCTCTTCACAACCCATCAGTGCATGATGAGCAGTTTGATGCAGCTCTCTGGGGCATGTACCAGTGCCTGCCTGCCTGTTTCCACTTCCAGTCCAAACACCGCTCAGATCACCTCAGAGCAACAGGGCTGAGTAGAAAGCAGCATTCCTACTAATTGCTCTTGCCCTGACAGCTCCAGAGCTACCCTTTTTTTCCATGTATTATGGGATTTTTTTTTTTTAATGCAAGATCTGACAGAATTTGCTCTTTGATATTATAATTCGGCTAATTCTTTACAATGAAATGTCTCACAAACACCTGAGTGGGAGCCTTTTTTTGGTAGACAAGAAATAACCTTTAAATCTAGGTCGGAAGTTGAAAGGAAAAGCAACTTCCAAATTGGCAGATGTGCATCATTCTGGGTGGCCCCAGACCTATCTGGAAAAAGCATCAGAACTGTAAAATCGGAAGGAATGAATCTCCTTTAATGTAAGGCAGTGGAAAAGGCTCCTTATCCTAAGGACGGTCTCTGCCATGGTTGAGGTGTTGGCCTTCTGCTATACCTTCCTATATTTGCCATCATTAAGCTGTATGTCCTATAGTAAAACATGAAGTGATATAGTAACAGAAGAAATGAAAGAGTGAGTAATTGTAAGAGGGTATACTGAGAAACTGTTGAACTATATATGTATTTCTCAGGGTATACTGAGAACTGAGAAACTATATAACATTCTTTTCCGGGTGAGTAAAAAAATGAAGAATACTTTTAATTCCAGTACTCCGGTGTTAATTAAAATGAATACCTATCAAGTACACATCGCCCTCATTGTTCTGGAAAAACTAGGTTTTCCACCAGAACATGCCTCTGGAAGCAGAATGCCTGAAATATGGTACTTGCTCTTCATATTTCTGCCTAGTAGCAAGTTCGTATTTTTCCATATGGTCCATCTGTTGAGAGCAAAAACAAAATTTCTAAAGCATGAGCCATGTCATTAAAATTGGTTTTATCCCTTACCAAAAAACATCACTTAAATCTGCAACAACCATGGATTTTTCCAAATAATGTCTCTGGTTTTGTTAAAACTTCAATTTTAATAAAAAGAAATGCCTCTATCTTCTTTTGATATGAGTTAGAGGTATGTATTCAAAATTTCTTTTTTTCTAAAACATGTGGTATCATGATCAGTTTTTGCTCTCCTAGATACTGATGTGAATTTTGATAAAAATACCTGCTTTTGAGAGATAATTACTTGAAATACTCAAGAAGTGTGCCAAGGCTTAGTAATGTTTTCTATGACTACATGTCCAGTAACATATGTATGATTTGTATGAGTTTTTTTGAATATAGTGACAGACTGAACAAAATAATCTCCAAACATGAAAGATGAAAAGGAAACTTTGAGAAGAGTTAAATAAATAAGCATGTAACATTTTCAGAAGTTTCATAGAAACACGAGTCCTGTTTTGATTATGTTGTAGACTTTGGGATTCTGGGTTTCAACAACTTCCTGGAAGACTTAAATTTCTAAGTCACTTTGCTGGAAATGGATCCTCAAGCCACCGAAGACACAAAATCAGATAGTTTCTTAAACAAATATGCAATTAAGGCCAGCATTCCTAGCTCTTGGTTCTCTTCTGAGCAAAACTATCTGGAGAATTTTAGAGATTTCTCATGCAGAATCCTACCATGAACCTTCTGGTGGTTTGACTAATCTGTTAGAAGTCCACTAGCAGAGATTTTTACATTGCTTTTGCTGTTACTGAAAAAATTAATTTTAAATTCTGATTTCACTAGTTGAAAGCAATACTTTTGTCTAATAGAAGAAAACAATGCTTCTTTATAACAGAAGGATGTGGCTTCCCTTCTTAAGCAAGAGTGAATTACTTATCTTTTAGTGGTATCAACACTGTCTGTATTCTTCTTCATGTAAAGGCCTTGCTGGAATAGAAATTGATGGAAGATTCTAGAAAACAGCAAAAAGATAAAAATTGCCATCACAACACTAAAAAAGGTTTTGCAAATCCATTTGGCAATTGATGTGGAAATCGATTCCAGGGGCAGAATAAAAATGGTAGTTCTGATCTAAGCTATGAAACAGAGCAGTAAATTAAATTTTTGTGGGAAAAAAAAGGAACATTAATATATTTGCTTGTAGGCAGCAGATTAAATGGAAATGTGAAGTCCTGATTCATTCAGCCATTCTTCTCCTGCTGAAAAACACTGTTTGATGATATGTGTTTGATGTTCTGAGTAGTGCATCTCTCCTGAACATACACAGATACTGCACTTTTCAAATACCACATGTAGAGGGGCGAAAATAAAGCAATTAGCTTAGCATATTTGTGTTTCACCCCTTTGATACAATACTCTGAGCGGCCTTTGTTAAGCAGAAAAGAAAATATGTGGCTCTGGTTACACAAATGTATACGCAGAACAACTCTATTGCCTTTAGCTGCGTTTCTCCAAGTTTTGGCAGTATCGTAATAGGAAATTGCACGTGGATAATGGAGGAAAGAAAAGAAAGACACAAGAGGAACAGCATCTGGAAAGACTGAGTGGGATAAGGTGTTTTAGAATTGATACCATGACAAGCTGTTCATAAAAGGGTAGTCTACAGTAAACAAGCTGCCAAACAGCGCTGGAGACTGTGCTGCATTTTACATCTGAGCCATAAAATGCTGTTCGTGTTCACACATAATCAGACGTGGACGCGATCATCTTGGCCCACCCTGGACCTCTTCATGGTGGCAGGTGCTGCGGTTCTTCTGCTGACGATGGTGTCAGGACGAGCACAAACAGAGCTGAGCAATTTCCAGCGCCGTTTGGAGAGGACTGACCTCTTTTGGTCTGGAAACGATTTCAGTACCGTGAGCTCCAGCCTACGAGTTGTTCGTGGTCCCTCTGCAGCTGCAGGAACATCTGAGAACGAGCAAGCCCAGGGGCCGGTGGCAGGAGCAAAGCCCAAGGCTGCCCTGCCACACGTGCTCCTTGGTGGAATCCTCAACCAAACACTCCAGAATGGCCCAGGAATAAAGTGGCTGGGATGGTGGGAATGCCCAGCATCTTTCTGGTGTTTAACAAGACCACTTTAAAAGTGGAAATTACAGGGAAAAGCCTTTTTCACTCTCACTGGGTAACACAAAGCAAAATGATGTCTTCAACAGAAGACTAGTAGCATCATCCTCTCATGGCAGGGTTGTCCTTGTTACCTCTTTCGCAGTTGAATGAGCCTGTGGAGACCAAGGTCTGTCTTCAAACTTTTCAGAAGATGTGGTCTTGGTTCTGAAGAACATGAACTCACCTTCCTTAATAAGCAAATGTACCCAAAAAATCCTGTGTGGATCCCTAAAATGCACCTTTATGATACAAAAATTTCTTATGCGTATTTTTTTTTTCAGCAAGATACTTATGTTTATGCCTGACACCACTGTAATGTCTTTCTCTAAATCCTGCTCTTATCCTCTGTGACCTGTGAGCTAGAGGCGATTGTGGAGGAGCAAAATATAAAAAAAAACAGACCATATTTCAATGCACATGAGGTCATAATGGATAGGAGAGATGCAGAATTGTTCTGAACAATTTACAGTCGCAAATACCAAAGCTCCTCAGAGCCTGGCGATTAAACAATGAGACCATGTGAGGAGGGCACTATCAGCAGACAAGCATCAAGGGCAGAAGAAAAGGAGACTGCACCACAGCAAAGCTCATGGAGAATATTAGGAGGGCTGCCACCAAACTAAAATAAGGAAGTAGGTATTGTCTGATTTGTGGTTATATGCCAAGAGGGAATGGATGGAAAAAGGAGGAGAGAAGGAGACTGAAATTCATCCATGTTGTATGCAGTGGAAAGTCATGCTGTCTCACGTCGGAGGGGAACAACAGGAGCTTGTACTTCTGTGAAGATATTTTGAGAGCATGCTGCCAAGCTCTGTCCTGAAATCAGGAGTAAAGTCAAAGAACTGATGGCCAGCAGCAGGAAAGATGACAAGTGAAACACAGAAAAGAAAAATATCTTTGACTATAATCAGAGAGCAGCACGTACCAAAGGTTTCCACAGAAGAACACATGAAGTGTGCAGCTGTGGGGCACTGGATTTTGAAAGCAACTTTGCCCAAGGACCATCTCATCCTATTTCCTGATTGGACTGACTCTTGTTTTGGGTTTCAGATTATCTTTTTTTTTTTTTTTTTTTTTTTTTTTTTTTTTTTTTTTTTTTTTTTTTTTTTTTTTTTTTTTTTTTTTTTTTTTTTGGAGATTGCTCTTTTAGCTATTACTTGCTAAAGGAGAGTGTTTGAAGATACAAGATACTGTTAGAAAAATAGGAAAATCATGGTATTCCTAAAGATCTTCTATGACTCCTGAAGCCAACAGTGTAAACTGCAAATTGGAAAAAAAAAAAAAAAAAAGAGAGAGAAATCAACCTGGTTCCTTAATGAAGGCAGAATTCACTTGGATAATGAGTCGGTTTTTACCAGGGGTGATTCTTCTTGCGTTTTTAAAAACAGGCAAGCAAAAATCCTAGATTTTTCTCTGGTGCATTTTTGTTGTGAATCTTGCAAAGTGTTATCTTCTTCAAAGGCTGCACTTTCTCCCTTCTTTTTTTTTATGATCATTTTTCACTAACGCATAACCAGGAGGTTATTTAAAGCACTCCCGTCTCCCTAGGCCAGCAGATGACAGTCTGATAGAGCAGTGGTTTTGGTGTACTATTGCTTATCACGTTTTTGCCCTTTAGGTGCCAACCTGGATTCACTGGAGCAAGATGTACTGAAACTCTGCCCATGAAAATCCAAAACCAAGAAAGTATGTTAAAATAATCTGAACTTTGCTTTCTCCCCCAACTACAGCAACAAAATCAATAGTACTTGGTGTTTTCACAGTTCAGTTGGAACTGGCCTCTTTACACACTAATTTATGACCTGATTTGCTAAAATGGAATCTGTACACCGTGGCATTATCGACCTCCAAAATGTTTCTCATTTGTGTGATTTTTAATCTTTCCATCCATTCGCAGATGCATTTGTGTCGCACGCACGGGCAGCTTTCTTGTTTGGGAGACTGCTGCAAAGTGCTGCTTTAAAAGAGCAAACTCACCGAGATGAGATCTTCTTTCCTAGCTGCCTTGTGAAAAAAAAAGTACACTCAAAAAGCAATTTGGGAATTTGGAACGGTGAATTCCTCTTTCATTTCTTGAAATGCACTTTGATCTGGATTGATTGGTTTGGTTTTGGTTATTTTTGCTGGGGGGAGATTTCTTTTCCACTTCCATAGAGCAAGCAAGTTGCTCTCACATTTTGAGCCATTTTGACGTGCTAAACCGAGATTCAGTTTCTGAAAGTGAACTCACCAAGTCAAACCAGTTCACACTGAAGGAGCTTCTTTCTTAGCATATATTCACCTCTTCTCTTTTCTCTGTTTTTTTTTTTTCTCTACCATTTTTGTTTGTTTGTTTTTCCTCTCAGGTGCCCAAATGAATTTACTGGTGATCGCTGCCAAAACTACGTAATGGCCAGCTTCTACAGTACGTCCACTACCTTTCTGTCTGTGCCGCAGTAGAAGCATGCTCAGTCGGTGCTGCTTTCTTGTTGCTGCATCTTTCCTCCGATTTTTTTTTTTTTCTTAATCTGTAACTAGATTTGTTGCCTTAGGCCTAATATTGATCGTCTCTGCCTGTTGCATGAAAACGATAACTGAAAGGAATTGCAGTACTCTCCTGGATTGTTTGGCGTTGAGGTTATGGGGAAATGCGAGACGTAGGAACGCTGTGAAATTAACACTGAATGGTGCAATATGGACTCCCCACTGATACCGAGCAGTAAAAGTGCAAAAATTACATTTTGAAAGTCTCACGTTTTATTTGACGCAAAATACTCGTGAATCTTTACACAGAGCAGTGGCTCCCCAATAAAGGGACATATAGCTCTACTCATATATGAGATTTGTGTTCGGAAACACCAGTTAAAGGTAATTCACAGGTTTGTGTTGTTTCAAATGAACATGCCCCAAACAGGAACAAAGCGCTCTTTCTGCACATTGTGCAAGTTTAGGGGAAAGAGAGTGCAGGGAGAGAGAGAGAGAGAGAGAGGGATAGAGGAAGGAAGGAAGGAAGGAAGGAAGGAAGGAAGGAAGGA
>VZSG01000055.1:1472264-1502598 GCA_013398315.1 Nothoprocta pentlandii
AAAGAAAGAAAGAAAGAAAGAAAGAAAGAAAGAAAGAAAGAAAGAAAGAAAGAAAGAAAGAAAGAAAGAAAGAAAGAAAGAAAGAAAGAAAGAAAAAGAAAAAGAGGGAGGTCATAAACAACAGGGACTGACATTTTTTATTTGTGGGTGGCAGGTGCAAGAGATCCAGTATTTCAGAGCCAGATTAATTGGCCCAAGAAATGTGCCATATAGACCCCCTTTGGAGCTCAGCACACACACAAGCACACACACCAAAGGAGAGAAATCTCTCTGTGTGAGACTGCTGGTAGAATCCGCACTGCAGTCAGATCATCGTCTAAGATTTCCCATGGAGGGACTGGTTAATTATTATTAATTGTCAGTGCAATAGCAGAAAGTACACCGAATATTTATTTTCTCTCATTGGTTTTAATAAAATCAAAGGTAAAACATAAGAAAATTGCTTATATTTTATATTTTTAATTCATGTATATTATTCATAATTAATTGTTGCTGGCATCAGATTTTACTGTGATCTAAGAGGAGTACAATAGGAAGTATTTTCTTTGATGGATTGCTTGCCAGCATGGAAAGATTTCAGAGACTATAGGGTAGCTTAATTTAATTTCCATTACTGCATAGGATAAAAAGCTGTTAGCATGTGCTGGACATTTTGGAGCCTGAAGAGATGCACAGGTTTTCTCTTACACTGATGGATGAAAAATGTCCATACATAATTCATAGTGCCCATCATGGAAGTAAACCATGAAATTCCCAAGGGCTGGAGACTAGACCTTCTAGCATTCAAGTGTTTATTTTATTCCCTCTTTTAAAAGCTTTATTAGTGGGAGTTATTTTTAAAGCGCTTCTGGTACCTATGGATTTAAAAATATTTAGGCTACTAAAATGTTTTATTCTATCAAGTATTAGATTTGAATGGCCTTTTATGTTTGGTGTGATGAAAAGTAAAATTAAAGTTTCCTATATATAGAAGAACCATTTTGAAGTAAATGATGAAAAAAGATAAGATTCCTTTTTTTTTTTTTTGAAACTCAATTTACCCTTAAAACCATGAAAGAAGTGTATATAGATGATAAATTATTTTTCTTCCTAGAAAAAAAAAAAAAAACAGAGATTTAATTGAGTTCCCCATCTCATTAGTTTTTCAGTTTCCTATCTCTGCCTGAGATTTTTAAAGGAATATTTGGGTAGTAGACACCATGGGGTTTCATGAAGTAGCCTCCATCAAAAAGGCAAGGATATTCTCCCCTGGAAGCAGGAGATATGCTCAGTTGCAGGCATTTAAGCCAGTCCAGCCAACATCTCCTTGCAATGCAGTGGCATGAGAGGACCCAACAAACTACCTTAAGCTGCTCTGCAAATCCACATCAGTGGCTATTGGATTCCAGCTCCACCTGCCTGCCGCACATCTGCAGCATAACGTCAGGTCTCTGAAGTTGCTGCAGACCGTAAAATGACATTTTTGGAAGGGATCCAGGGAGGGTGCATTTATATTTAGCAGAACAATCAATGAAGAAGCATTTATGTGACTTTTTGTTATTATGCAAAACACAAGAAGGGTACACAATTAAAAAGGAGACTTGGAATGAGAGTTCTCTCCAGGCATACATTTGATCTGGGGCTGAAAGGCAAGTTCATATTTTGCACCAAGTGTAGCAAGTGATTGATTTTATTTAGATCTATCAAAGCAGCTTTGGCAAATTATAGATAAAACCAGGATGTTAAATAAAGCAAGTGCCAGCAGGAAACACAAATGTGCATGTGAACTATACAGTACTGTCTAATTTTAATTGATTTCAGAAGGGACTTTTTTTCCATTTGGAACAGAAGGTTCAATGGGACTCCATGCGAAGCGTTATCTGTTGCTACCTTAAGGCTTCATTTTTGGCTGTTGATAAAAAGCTAGCTTCACAAATCTGCTCTAGAGCCGGTCTTTGTAATAGAAAGTCCCAGATTTAACCGTAATTTTGCTGGTGGCCTTTTGCTGAATAAGAACTAGACCAATGTTGACCATTTTGAAAATCCTCCCCAACATGTTGCAAGGCTAACCGGTTTCTCTTGGGATTACTTTGTTTAGCCCTGGAGAATTTGGTTATGGAAACTGAAAAAAATAACCAAGTTAGAGCTCTTGAAAATCAAGAAAATTTAAGAAATGTTTTTCACTTCTGCCACGGGAAGAACATGGCTGGGAATGGGCATGAGAGAGACTCATGCAGGGCACATGTTGAGGCTGACAGTCCCTGGACAAGCTGGTTTACATTAAATCATAGGGCAAAGCATCAAGGTGAGGAGGTGACAGCCATTCATCTCACCCTGCTGCAGTCACCTCCAGCACTGCAGCTATGCAGGTCCTCACTTTTACCTCCCCAACACTGCAGACGAGAGGGAATGAAGGAGAAACTGTGCTGGAACGCCCTTCCCTTGAGCAGAGCATCCCTGTCTGACACGCAGTGCTTTCCCCGGTCTCGCCAAGTGAGGACGGGTGGACTTTGGAGAGGCACAGCAGGCGATATGTGCAAATCTGCTGCGTGGGTGCTGGCCAGCAGTTCGTGCCGCATCCGCGTGTCCCGGGTGATGCCAGAGCACCAGCTGTTTTTATGCTGCAGTGGTTTTGACCTTGGAGCTTATGGCCCATAAGACATCGGAAAGTGGTCCGCATAAGTGCTGCAAAAATGCACGTATTCCATGCAGACACATTTTGGGCGTTTAAATTTTCACACGTGATGGAAAGAAAGCAGAGCAAGTGGAGGGCAATAAAATTAATGCCTTAACATTAGAAGTTCAGGCTGATTTTTTACACTGTGCAGAATAGTCCTTGGATTCAGAAAGAATGGGGAGCCTTAGATTAAAAAAATATTGAAGGCACTAAAGCATAATTGGAGGTAAAATCCTTACCCTTCCAGTTTGTCTCACATGGGCCAAGGACCTCTTTCCAAGGGGTCTGGTTTTACTTTACTGGTTAGTAAATGGTTAGTGCTGGTTAGCATTATATATAACTGTGCTATAAGATGCAACATCACATGGGGCTTATTCTAAGCATCCTCATACAGGGACTGAATATTCAAAACTGTTCCTGCATTCCTAAAGTTAAATATTTCATCATGGGACACTGGTCTAAGCAGTGCTCCCTTTCAGCCCTGCCATTCTTGCTGAACAATCCATCCAGGAGGAGCAGAGGGAAATTCCTGTTTAGGTGATAACACCTGCTTCATTTCCTCCAGACTTGCTTGGCTGACAAATTAAAGGGGTATTTGGGCAAGAGATGAGTAAGGCTGTGATGTACTAAAGGGGTGACCGCATTTCAGCTGTAGCTCAGCTCAACAGCCTCAATTTTCAGTATTTCCAGCAGGACTTGAAAAGTCCTGCATTCAGCACTTGTACTAGTTCAGAAGATTAGCTCCATTCCACATAATTCTAAAGTGATCATATATTTTGGAGGTACTAGATAATATTATGTGAAATTTCCAGTTTTTGATGCACCCTTCATGTGCTGAGACCAAAACTCTAAAGTGATACAAGTAATTTGAAAAATGATTTTGTCCATCTTCTGCCCAAGATTAAGAAAGGAAGACAGTTTTTCACTATAAATATTTCAGGTAATGTTCATGAAATTCCATAATAAAATATGGGGGTTTATTTACAAATGACCTATTCTGATTTCTGAGATTTGAACTCATTTTAGAGCAAAGTTTATAGAGGAGCTGTAGGACTTTGCATGCCAGGTTAAAAATAATCTTTTCAGCCTACCATGTAAAGGGACTGAGACTTAGGGTTCAAATTGCCTATGCCAGCCCAAATGAGGGCATTATGTATCCTCAAGCAGTGCTGGCCAACATGTAGGGGTTTTGACTTGAGATGGTTCTGTGTATCCTATGTTGTTCTCAACCCAAGTTTCATAAAAGCCAAATTTTTAGAATTATTTGTGATGCAGAGAACTAAATTAATAATAAAACCCATGGAGGCTGTGTTCACACAAAGCCATGCTGCTCTGCATGGCTGGAGCATCCAGTCCATCCAGGCCCAGGTTCAGGGCTAAGTGGCTACCTGATGGTCTAGACTGGCCATCCCTACATCTTGGCTGCCTAGCAGCTTAGGGACACAGTTCATGAACACAATATGCACCTTCAGAAAACTTCTTCCAGCATTTCCAATATGCAGCCGCCCCCAAAAAGCATATGGAAAAATGTTGTTAAAAATAATTATATTTCTCATTAAAGCTGCAGACCAAATTTACAATAGGAAACACAATGAATTTAATAAATATGCAATAATACTGGATTAAATAGAAAAACACCAAAATAATGACCTGTTTAAAGAATAAAAAGTGTTGGGATATTCTGTTTTCTTTTAATCAGGACTAGGAAATGTAACTATTAATAACAAAGAATAATTAGAGCTTTATGGAGTCTAGTTTTGAATAAGCATGGCATGTTTCTTCAGCATGTTTTTTGTTAGGGCTTTTAGTAAGGATATATTCACATTTTAAGTTCCAGGTTCCCATTGAATTATTCGAAATAGAAACTGCATGATATGAATGACTTCCCCTAAAATTAAATTACATCCAGCTAGCAGTCTTGCCTATAAGCAAGCATAAATACAGTAATATAGATGCATGGGCATGTCATTCATTGTATTGAAGACTTAACCAAGCTTTCTATGCAACTAATGTATACTGTTAGCAATGTTCACATAGGCATGTAATACTGGCTCTTTAGGAAGAGATCTGGATGAATTCCAGCTTATTTAACCCTTAAAATGTTACTGACTGGCAGGACAGAGTGGGCACTCCCAATGCATAAGAACTGTTTAAAAAATCCACTCAGTCAGCAAATTAGGATTGGATTTAAAATTAAAATCAAATGAGGACAAAAGAACAAGCTGAAAGCAAGAGTGGTGATGGTGTTTGCCCCATGGGAGGAGGAAGGGGATTTTGGCAGGAGTTGTCCCTCTGCAATTTGTCAGCGAGACCCTCCTAGCAGCCCAGGCAGTGGGTGCTTCCCATGGCCCGTTTGGGTCGTCCACCTGGCCCATGCTGCTTCCCATGGCCTGGATGAGCTGGGGAAGCTGATTTAGGCACCAGGTCTGCACTCGGAGCGACACGGGAAGAGGATGCTCAACCCTTTTGGGTAGGGATGCCTCTCCCTATACGGCCCCACCTGGACACTCCTCTCACGTGGCACCCTCGAGCCGTGGTCCCACTCGCCTCAGTAAGATCTTTAAGGGTTAATGGTTCCCACTGTGTTTCCACTGCATCGTGCCTACTCAGATGCCTTATACATATTCTGGTGTGTAGCCCTCCCAAAAGCTCTGGTGACGTCACTTACAAGGGCGTACTTGAGCACTGCCCATGTAATCACATGCCCTCTGGGTCCTGTTCCATGTGCAGACACAGAATAGCCATAATACTCATGTGTGATTTGTTTTTTGAGTACAGTGTATTGCTCTTTTCTGAAACTTTTTTCCTTTTTTCTTTCTTTTTTTTTTGTCAACTTTCTGCATTGGCAGAGCATCTTGGGATTGAATTTATGGGTATGGACCAATCATTCCTTTTAGCCTTCAGATTTTAGAGTCTGAGAGATAATTCCTCCCCCCGTTTTGTTTTTTTTCCCTCCACCACCCCTTTTCAATTCCTAACCAATTTCTTTATGCTTTAGAAGGGATCATACAGCTATAACAACAACCCCCTGTGGAAATATGAGCAGCAGTAAGCTCACCAGAATGGTAATAGTGACAGGATAGTCCAGATACAAAATATTTCAGGAACTACAGAAGTAATCACAAGATATTACACCTTCCTTTTTATGTTATAATTTCGGCTAGTTTTGGCATCTGCTTTTGACAATTTCATCTAGGATTTCTGGATTTTGGAAACGCTTGCTGCATGCATTAGGTGAAGTGGCTAACAGAGTCTATAAGAAAGAAAAAATGATAAGCTTATAACTGATAAGCCATTCAAAATTCCACAATTCTGCAGTTTTGAGCCCTGATAGCCAAGTAAAGGTTTATGTCTAAATCCAAAGTAGCTAAAGCAGATACATATACATATGCAGAAAATATATGTATATATACATATATGTGTGTGTGTGTGTTACTAGGCATGCAAATAGACACTGACTTGAAAGCCACTTAAGAATTTAAGTAGAAGGTTACACACAAGCTCGAGATCCTGAAGTCAGAAAATACATTCAATATTTCCTGTAACAAGTCCATACTGCACCCAGCCAAGAACATTGACAGTGAGCAGCAGTTTTATAAGAGAGCTAAAATCCTCCTCATATATAGACTACACTTACCTGATGAACGTTTAGTAATCAGGGATACACATAGTGCATCTCTTGAGTAAGCTGGCAGTAGGAATCCCGCTTGGTTTTAGTTTGGAATTGTCAATGGATTAGAAGAACTAGCTGCTGATCCTTCACAAATAGTATTAGCTTACATACTTATTGAAAATGCCCACAGGAAATGGCATTACCTTAATCTGTGAACTGTAAAAGACCCATCATAAATCTGAATTTAAAAAATCCCTCACAAACCAGAGTATTTGGATTATTATTGCAAGATAATAGTAATTTGCAGTTGTAAGTATGAGATTGCAGTAGAAGATACATGGCTACATTAATATGTGATGAATTAAGATCTTTTTCTAAAAAAAGTCTTAAAATTATACTCTCTTTATCAAACTTTATCAGGAACTCTGCAATGATTTTTTTTAAGCATTTTCTACAACCCCTTGAAAACTACTCCTTGGAATTGTTTAACAGATCCCCAGACAACTGTAAGGTGAAAAACTTTAAAACAGAATGAAATTAAGACCTTATATACCATCAATTATATATAAATTAGGATGACATGAAATTGATTGCATAATGTGCATGTCTGAAAGACTGCACATGGAGGGATTTAATATCTTGATTTAAAACTCATTTTACTAGTTTTTTCTAGGAAAAGAAAAGAAATATTCAAGTTATTTTCAATATTTAACAGGCGAAAACGATTGCTAAACACTCACTGCACACACATTTCTCTGCAGGCTTTTCCCCACAGCTGCTATTAATTTCTTCCAAGCACTTTAAGCTCAGTGTGTTTCCCATTGCTGAATGTCATTGACGGGCTCTGCAAATGTCGCACCAGCCTGGCAGAGACCAGCAACCAGCTCCAGTGGCCCCCGCGGCGCGAGCGAGGTGGTTGAGCGTAACCAGCACGCTGCCTTCCCACCATGACTTCCTCCTCCTCTCCCTCCTCGTCTGCAAAAAGGAGTTGATTTTTATTTATTCCTTTTTCTTTCATGAGCTAACAGCTGAGAGCATGGCCCACCCCCAAAAACAAAGACCCAGCGTGCTCAGAGCACTCCAAATTTGCCCCAAAATACCGCTTAGCGCAATTCTGCTGTTTCCTGTGACATCCTCATAATACCCCATTTCCATGGCTAACTAATAAGTGCTTTCAGAAGGGGCGAAACGGGAAGGGGCCACATGCCACTAACTAGCCTAGGTGAGAAGTTATGCTGTATGAGAAATCCCTTCACACTCAGCTTCAGTCTTTTATTTTCTTTATCCCTAAGCATTTCTTCACTCTGTTTCCTTCCAGTATTACGCATGCTGTGCCAGGCCTGCAGCTGACTTATCAACCCTTAACCTTGTCGTTCCCTGTATTTCACTGTATTCTATCTCTTCTCTTTCTCTCTGTCCTGATTTTGTTTGGTTTGGAGTTTCTGCCCTTTCCTCCCTCCCTTTTTTTTTTTTTTTTTTTGGTTGTTGTTGTTGTTGTCGTTGACTTTCTGTCCTTGGAGTTATGATTTGTTTTCTTTAATACGTTTTTGCAACATCCTAGTTTTACCAAACTCACTTCTTCTCCCCCCAACCCTTGTTAATAATCAGTGCTATTAATTTTGTCTGATGGTGCTCATGATCTGTTTGTCGGTGTTTTGGTTTGCAGTGGGGTTGGCTTGTAGGAAGAATTCTTTCAAGGGTAAGGTGCATTGTATCAGAGAAATTAAGATTTCTTTTCATTTGCTTGTTGGTTTCTTGGAAGATTTTCCATTTGCCCTGAATCTTGGGCAGCAATATCTGCTTTGAGACTGGAAAATCTTGATGGGCTCAAACCCACGTGATATTCAGCACATCTCAGCAGTGGGTATTGACTAATGCCGGCGCTGGCGCATAGCCATGCAAGAACAGTTGGCCATGCCATTTATTGAATTAATTAGCAGGTTTCCACATGGGTGAATTGCAGTGCTCAACACCATATTTCTGATGCATAGCTGCAGCAGCCTCACTACAGCATTAAGAGTTATAATAGACACCAAACACCTTTTATCACCCCAAAATCTGACATGACGCCCAAATTTCCGGGGTTTAACCCGTTGCTGATTGAAGATCTGGGCTCAGCTTTAGTGAAGCAAATCTTTTAAGTCCCCAAGCCTGGACAGAGATTGGTGGCACATGTGTGATGGCCAATACCCTGCACATGGAGGTGGTCTATCTACCTCCTGGCAGTAAGCCTTGTATGTTCGTGTGAGACGAGATGGACCAAAACAGCAATAACCTAGGTCTTCCCAAGAGGAATCATGCTACCGTTTATCCTTATGATAACATGAAGCTATGTGGCATTTAATCTTCTTTTTTTGATCACTTGTTGGTATTGCTGCTGTGGTCAAAATTGCACTATAGTCTAATGACACCCTCTAGTGTGCTTGCTCCAAGGCAAATTTACTGGACTGAATAGTTAATCAAAAACAAGACACAAGAAAAACCCAAGCCAAGTCATCCATTTCTGTCCTAAAAGCTGGAGTGAACGTTCACATTCATTTAGCTAACTCTTGTGTCAACACAGAGCATGTCTCCAGTTCATGTAACATTTCCCTAGTACAACACACAGCGGCGGGTTTTTTCCAAGCAGGAATGCAAGAGTAGCTCCAATCCAAACATTACTGGTGCTACCAGCTCCCTCATTAGAGTGAAATATCTCTTATGAATGAGATCATCAGCCTTGTGTAACAACTTCTTCTCACTGAGCAAGTTGCCACTCTAGATAGAGCATTTCCTTTGCTAGGAATTAAGAGATGTAAGTAGAGAGCCAGTATTTCTCTGATACAAGGCATTGTTAGTTGTTGATACCACTGTGTTTTTGTGGGGCAGTGGAGAAACAGTCTGACTTTTACAAGCAGATCTCAAAACTTTGTTTCACTTCCATTGGTGATATAAGTACAAGCCAAGCTCATGTCTCAAATGTAGAAGATATTTTGAAATCTCTCCTGTAAAGACCACTGAGATATAAATTGACATGAGGGCAAAAAGCAGCATTGGATAAAAAAAAAAAAAAAAAAACAGAAGAAGAAAATTAGAAAATAAGTTGATCACAAGGCCCATAAAATTGGCTTTTATTCCAGCAGTCTTTGCAAGAGAAAATCTTCCAAAGTGTTTGCAAACTCATGTTATTACTTTAGTGCATTGCATTTATATTTCCAGAAAATGCTGAGTGTTTGTCAACTGTAGAGTTGTTTCTTTCGTATTATTTTTGTTAACATTAAAAAAAAAAAGCAGATTAATTCTGACTTTATTTGGATGGATGCTAACTAGCCCCCAGTAATTTGCTGAGAGCTTAAGTTATAGCCTTGCTCTTCTCGCAGTCCAAAATGAGTTTGCCTGAAGTGTGGTGGTTGTGTTTTGGTGTGACTGTGTGGATCTGTGCCGTGGTGTGTAGCATGCCAAATGTTGACCATGTGTTTCTTGCCGAGCCGCCCTCCACGTTGTGACCTTCTCTGTTTTTGTCCCTTTCTAGAAGCTGAGGAACTGTACCAGAAACGTGTGCTGACCATAACTGGCATTTGCATTGCTCTCCTAGTAGTTGGCATCATGTGTGTGGTGGCCTACTGCAAAACCAAGTAAACTTTCCTCTTTCTTTTTATATCTATGATCATTGGTCAGGGCTTTTCCTGTTGACTGTAGTTCTTGCTCCTTTGAGAGTGAAGTTGCACTGGGTTTCTCCAGACTTGGGTCAAAGAGACAAACATATAACTAAAATACTTTTGTCTAAGCCAGGTGGGTACAGTTGTCTACGTCAAACATCAGTGCAAAAATAACAGAGATATCTGGCACATTCCTCACCTTTTGAGTGTAGAATGAGTGAATTTGCTGACTTTCAGTTCTTCATTTACTGTACATCCATGCTTTCTCCAGCTGAGAGGGAGCAAATCCCAACATTGGAATCATTTTGCTATCCAGCAGTAAATTTTAAAGATCAGCCTAGCTGCTCTGTGTTTGAAAGCAAAGTTAACAGCAGCAAGAGTTAATGAATACCAAAGGCCAAAGAACTGAACAGAAAAGTGCTCCCAGTGCAAAAAATGTGCCGTTAAATGCATTCTGTGATGTCTCCGTAAATTATTGGGGGCAGCTCTCAAAGATGCAAACAGGCATTTTGGACCATAAATTCGACACAGTATCAGCAGAGTATGTTCTGGCAAATGTGTCTGCTGCTTTTATAAATCTCCCCACCAAAACACAAAACAAACTTACTGTAAATCTTACACATTTGTGTAAATCTGTAGATTTACTGTCTTGATCTTGATTTGCAATTGCTTTGGGTTTCCTCGTAAGATTTTCCTTCAGGTCTCATCAGTAATTGATGCAGTGGGCAGGGGGACACAGAGCAGTTACCCTCCTCTGGCTGCACACACATTGCTCCCAACCAGAAGTTTGCTGCCAATGGTCTGCTGGGAGCTGGAAACCACTGAAATAACAATAAGCAGATCAGTTATCACCTTTGCAAATGACAACTGGCAAACCAGGGCAGCCAAACAAAAACTTTTGTGATCCAATGTTCACTGAAACCACTGAAGGGATACCCATGAATCTCAACAAATGTAGAGTTAGGACGTTGACATGCATCTTTTTTTCTATAAAGAGCTCCTAGAATCCATCAGGAGCATGGATGGTTTGTCTCAGTTTCTCCAGGACCTCTGGGATCATTTACAGCCAGGGGTAATGCTTTCAGTTATCTCTGGAGAGATTGAAGGGGAGCTGCCCATTCGTGGCCCTCCAGATGCAGCAGCACTGCTGTCCAAGAGCTATTTTCCACATGTGCCTTCCTCCTGCTGAGGGAAAACCCAGAAATGCAAGGAAATCCTGCAATGGGCAGAAGAAAACACAGTAAAGAATACGAAATGCCTTAGATCTTGTGGGTCTCTCTGCAAGAGACGCTGCTGGGCAAGTGCTAAGATCTTCTAACACCACATCTTGATTCAGATGTGCTTTATTTGCAAATCAATTACCTTAATAAGGAGACTCGACGTAAAAAGTGAAGCACTCATTCACTTTCCCATTTTTCTTTCCTCTCAGTTTCCCAGAGTTCCACAGTTTTTAGTTAACTTTCATTAGCTAGAGGACAAATGTCACACAGGGAAGCATGGAAAATGCAAATATATGGATCGCTGAAGATCAAAAATATTGTGGATTCCTAGGGAGAGATTCCCAAGGCTTTTGGGCCCATAGATGATGAACATCACGTGTCCAATGTGATGGCTAGCTAGCTGTAGCCTAGATATTCCCCAAAGAGAAATCCCACACAGACCAAGGACTCACTCGCACAGGGACAGCAGCAGTCTCAAAGCAGCAGTGGATGCTAAAAGCATTCATACGGAGTCACATAAATTAACTGTCATCCTCTCTCCAAGCACATACACACAGAGTGTAAAAATGCAGCGTGTCAAGCGGTGTTTTCTTTGTCTTTAAGCTTCCCTGGCTATCGAGCATCAACATTTTTGTAGTTGTCCCTCCCCTCTCCATTCTGGCAAGCCTGAAATAGTCCCCTTGAGTTCAGAATGGGTTTGAAAGTGGTTATATCCTTTGGTGTCCTGTCCTGCCAAAAATATCTGCAGTTCTGCATACAGCTTAGGGAACTGTGTGTGTTTCAGCTCTTGCCACAGCCAAGGTCATACACACTCTGTAGTGCATTGGAGCCGGCATCCTCCTTTTGTTTCCATGGATCCTGTGGCAGGATGGTGGACATTTTCCAGTTTAATCAGACAAAAGTGGGGAATATTGATAAATTAAGTGTGAAACTGAACAGCAGTATCCACAGTGACTTATTCTGATTTTAAATCTAGTGCATTTTGCATGGCTTCCATGGTTTCAGGCGTTAGTACACTGCAACCTTTACTGCTGACAGCTCCTAATGATGTCCTAAAAGTTCTCCAGAGGAGATCCCAAAAGGTTAGCAAATGGGAAAGCAGCCCTTCAGGTCTGGGCACAAGAAGTGTCCAAGTCAGCAGTGGCACTGGCGTGGAAGATGGATGGATCTGCTGAATGCATTAACAGCCCTGACATGCATCTGGTAATCATTCGGTTCCAGAGTTAATCTGATGTTGCAGAAAGGAAATCTTTCTGAGCCTGCAGACTGAGGCATGCCTTGCACACTCACTCACTTTGCACTTGGGAGCCTTGGCTACCTTGTCTTCTTTAACACTTTTAAATGGAAGCTGAAGCTCTGGAGTGCACTCCGGCCATAGGGGACAAATGTTATGAAAAGTGTCTGTCTGCAGTATCTCAGATGGCCAGAATCCTGGTGCCTTTGTCATTAACATATGACTTGCTCTGCCTGAGAGAACAAAAATAAAAACTGCAGAAATAAGTATAACTTAGTGAGGTATCAAAAATGTGACTTGGCCTTGGTGAGGATGGCAGCGTGGTTGGTTAAAACCCCTGCCCTTCCTCCATTTGAGTGCAGAGAAGCTCTCTTCATGAGATGGGGTGCAGCTTGGAAATGTCTTTCTTCTCCCTCTCGCTTTTTCATGTGCCTCTGTGGTCTGCTCACTCTTGGAAGGGCTCCCACACATCTTTCTCCCTCTGCAGGTCCCCACTGCCCCAGCTGCAATTAGATCTGAGGTGTTAGGAGTTACTCTGAGACCTTGCAGTGGGGGAAGTGTTGGCTATAGAGTGCATTTATACTATTGTTATCATCATCTTCATCACCATCATCACGCTGGAAGGTGCAGCTGCTTTCCTTTGTCCACTAAGACCATTCCTGTGTTCCGTCTGCAGGAAGCAGAGGAAGAAGTTGCACGACCGCCTTCGGCAGAGCCTGCGCTCGGAGAGGAACAACATGGTGAACATGGCCAATGGTCCACACCACCCCAACCCGCCGCCAGATAATGTCCAGCTAGTCAATGTAAGTTTTACTGCCCGTGTTTAAGACCAGATTGCTTGAGCTGCGGTAAAATTTGTCCCACAACTTTTAAATTCGTAGCTTGTAACTGCCCCAGACTGGTGACTGGTATCTCTTGGGTTTCTCTACCCAGAGTCATTTAGAAGTTAAGCCATAAACATTCAGTAAAAAGAGAAGTATTTCCTCAGGAAAAATAAAAAATGAATAATAGCATGAGAATAGGACTGAGTGTGTGCAAAGGGATCATTTACTTCAAGTAGATATTGGCTTATTCTTCCTACTGGCTTGATGACTGGTTCCTGACTTGATGGTTGGTGAGTAGAGCAGGTCACCTTTGATCTGGAGCACGACCCATGAACTTGTGCTTCAATCTCCAAGACACCATGAGCACCCAGGGAACTGGGCTCACTGTATTCCCAGTTTCTGTAGTCCTCCAAAACAAGCTTCTCATCCAAAACAGGAATGACAATATGGGACTTTTTATTGAGGAAGACAAAGAAGTTAGGTGTCGTCAACCAAAATACTGTGTAAGAAAAAAAGCAACAAGGAGTTAAAAAAAAAAAAAGGCTTTTGGAGTAGAAGCTTGGATGAAAACCTCACTTGGACAGTAGCACAGGACCCGTGCTTGGCCGGTGAGATGAGCCTGGGGCAGATACTCCACCAGCATCCCTGCAGCCTCTTGCCAGAGCGAGGCGCCAAGCGGGCTCCTGCTCAGGCCCTGCTCCGGCCTCTCCCGGAGCCAGGGCTCATCCCATGGGCTCGCCCTCTCTCGGGGCTCGCCCCATGCTCGGCCGCTTCTTCCTCTCCAGCCTTCCCCATAGGAGTCCTGTGTCCAGGGAGGAAGGCCGGGCTCCTGCGGCCTTGGGCTTGCCCCGCTCCGCTGCTCCATCGTCACGTCAAGATCAGTGGCGGCCCGGCGCAGGGGGGAGCCCTGGCTCCAAGAAGCCCATGGCAACACTCCCACTGCCCCCGGCTACAGCCAAGACTCATTTTCAGGAGAGCTCAACTTGCAGCATCTCCTCCGCATAGTTGGGGTGTTAAAAGTGGGGGAAGCAGCAGTTCCCATTGAGAAGAGAGAGGCCCACCAGCAAAGAGTGTTTCTGCTGAGCTCAGAGGAGACCCCAGAGAAAGCCTGGGTGCTGCACCTCCCCGGCACCATCTGCACAGGGCTTTGGGGCCCTGAACTGCTGCCCCGGTGGCTCCGTTCTGTGAGGGGTATCCCTTGGCACTGAAAACAGACATTTCCTGGCCAGATTCTTACGGTGCAATGAGCAAATGGATTAATTAACTGCTGCTGTGTTCTCCATCAGAGAACAGTGTTTTTGATGTATGTAGTAGCAATGGGTGGATTGCCTTTCCAAGTCTTTGTCCACGAGGACTTCTCATTTCCGTGTAACATATGCACATTGTTTATAGCGTGGTTGGGATGCGGCCCTTCACTAATTTCCTCATTTGTTCCCTTCTGTTTTCAGTTTAGAGAAGAAGTGTGCACAGTGTTGTATATGAACATGCTGAAGCGTGCTTGGGTGACAAAGCTTGTGCTTTGCTGTCTGTAGGAAAAACAGTCGTTGTGAAAAGAGCAAACAGCAAGAAATATGTCTGCAGATGTGCTGTGAATTCCGGGCTGTAAACCTGTGATTTGTCTGGTTATTTTTTCAGCAGTACGTTTCAAAAAATGTGATCTCCAGCGAGCACGCTGTTGAGCGAGAAACGGAGACATCATTTTCCACAAGCCACTACACCTCAACCACACATCACTCCACGACAGTCACCCAGACACCCAGCCACAGGTACTGGAGTGGGGTCACAAACTGTAGTCTCAGTTCTCTTGTGGTTGCACAAACAGGGAAGGTGTGTTAAAAGATACAGAAAATGTAAACTGAGAAAATATATGCCCTCTCTCATACGGTTTTAATTATATGGTATGATGGTGTTTGATGTCATGTCATCTAACCAGTTGTCTTTTAAAGTGGTTGAAAAGACCTTTTTTCACTGAGTGGCATTCCAATACTGATACTGGGAATTTTAGTATAAATTAGTATGGATTTTAGTTGTGATTTCTAGAATGAATTTTCAGTGACAGCAAGCCTTTTGTTTTAAAGAGTGGTCACTGCTCCTGATGGCTGGAAACGGTCCTCCTCCTCCCCTTCTCTCAAGCTTGCATAACCATCTTGCTGCACTTGGGTTCACATAACTCTCAAAACTCTGGAGCCCCAGTTCAGGAGAAACGTCTAGAAAAACTTCTAGAAACTTCTAGAAACTCCTCCAAAAGCTTCTCCTAAACTGCTGGTCCACGTTCTCCTGGTTCACCTTTACGACCAAATCATCATCTCATGCCTCCCTTTCTCTCCTTATGCAGTTGGAGTAATGGCCACACCGAGAGCATCCTCTCCGAGAGCCGCTCCGTGCTGGCGAGCTCTTCCATGGAAAACAGCCGGCATGCCAGCCCCGGCGGGCCCCGCGGACGCCTCAACGGCATCGGCGGCCCCCGCGAGAGCAGCAGTTTCCTCCGGCATGCGAGAGAGACCCCAGACTCGTACCGAGACTCTCCCCACAGCGAAAGGTACTGCAGCCACCTGATCCATAAAGCGTGGTTGAAAGTCTTCCCTTGTGGCCTTTTCCGAGTTTAGTCATTGCAGGCAGAAGGTCACGTATGGATAAGGTCCTTATCCTTGTAAGGTCCACTTGTCAGAAATCTTCACTGTAAAGTACACAGTTTGCAAGCCAGGAGAAGCCAGAACATTATTAAATCAAGAGTAATTACAAGCAAAGCTGGCTGGGTGGTTTCCAGCATAATAATTTTTTCCCAGAAAAGGCTGGTTCATTGATACCTAAGGTGTGCCTTGAAATAGATCAGTTGAGAAAAAGCTTTTACTGGAAAAGTCTTCTCACCATCAAAACTCTCTTCAGTGTTCTCAGTCTTTATTTAACTACTCTGGGGCCATCTCATGCTTTTGAAATAAAAACCCAGCCCAGAATTTTTGATCCCAGCAATCAAGAGAAGACAAACCATTACTGGATTGGTTCATTGTGAACCGTGAAATTGCAAGGGGTTTGATCTTGTGGGAAGTCCACAACATCAAAAATATAATCAGACGGGCCCCAGGGAGGCTGAGTGGCATGGGAGACATGTCATTGCTTTCCATAAAAATGACTGTACAAGGGGAAGAGAAGCCGTTTACATGGTGTTCCCACCACTACACAAAGAATTGTATATCAGCAGGGCAATGAACCATGGCTGTGAGCTCTCTAAGCACAGCGGGACCATGCTAAGCATCATGAATCCAGCCCTCTTCTTGCTGTAGGTTTCTCGTGAAAAAGCAACTGTAATTTGCCACGGAATTTAATTTTCAGGAAGTGTGGCTCACATGACATAAACAGCCATGGCCCCAATCCAGGAGAGCACTTAAACACATGATTAACTTTTAATCATGTGAGTAGTCCCATTGAAAACAGTGTGATTACTCATATGGGTAAAGCTCAGCACGTACTTAAGTGCTTTGCTGGATCAGGCCCTATAGCAATAAATATTGCGCTGTCTTCTGCTTGGGATCCATGGGGGCTGCACTGCCACACTGCCACATGCAGATGACATACATTATACCTTAGTGTATTGGGGGCTTTACAGGTGAGGAGCAGTTTCTGGATTTCCTTGAATAGCCAAAGCAGAGCTATGTTATAAGCTATGTATATTTTATAGGGGAAAGAGGAAGGTATGCCTTTCCATTTCAATTAGAAGAAAGAAGGCTTTTTGCAAATTAGTGCATTTCTTGAAAATTACTTTACAGGGGAGAAAGAGCAGCATTTCTGTGGGAATTCACAAGGAGCTGTTGGCTTAGCCTATGGCTGAGATTCAGAATACAGAAGATATTTCCCTGGGCATTGAATTAGGCCTCATCTATTTTTAGCCTGCAGGAAATACATGGCAGATTATTTCTTAGAGATGGATTGCATGTATGCATGTGTATATAAGGGAGAAAATGAGAGTTATTTGCAACTAAAATGACTCTGAAGCATAAAAGAATGTGCAAGCTAACAAATGATTTCCTGAAGCAATCAAATGTTGCTGTTCAGTAAATTAGTAAATCAGAGCTGCATTCCTTTTACCCTCTGAAATGCCTCAAAATTTTGAAGTAAAACCAGAATAGACTTTAGCAGACTGACTGTCACATTCCTCCATTGGAACACACGACATAAGTGGGGTCACCTACATTTTTGAGATTTGTTAGCCACCTTAACTCATAAGTACCATCTCTGCTGCAGAGGCTGGTTTATATGATGAAGCTAGTAGTATCTAGCTAGCTAATGTCTGTCAACAGAGTGTGGATACACTCTGAGCCGCTTTCAATGCACCAGCTTGGTTCATCTCATTTGCCATGAAAAGGATTAAAACTACTGCTTTTTAGACTTCCCTTTGGGATAGGCTTAGAATAGAGCTGTGGATGTTCAGCTCTTCTGTATCAGCTCACAGACAGTAGTTAGGAAAAACTATCCCATTACAGTGTGTGAAAATATACCAAAACTGTAAAGCCAAAATGTATTTTGCATGTATGAAATGTATAAACACTTTTGCTGTGATGGAATAGTACTAAATATGTTCAACAAACTTTGATTTTCTTGACACAGTGGAGTTCAGCTAACCTTGTTCTGTTATGACACTATGTCCACTGCTGTATCAGCTGGGGAAGTAGAAAGGTTTCAGTTCTCAGCAATTCAAAATTGTTAAAATGATGGAAAGATCACTAATGTGTGACAGACCAAAGAAAAGATTTCATTCATTCAGTGCACAGACCTACCAATTCACATTGTTTTTTCCTGGTGGCTAGCTAGGTGAGTAGCTCAATTAATTTCCGTAGATAACTCTAGGATTTTTATTAATTTCCTCTTTCTGCTGTAAGTCTGTGTACCTCTACTGAAACCTTCACATCAGTTCAGGATCTGTTCTTGTCTATCTCATAACTCTGTTTTAGTTAAGGGGAATATATGAACCAAATCAACCAAAAACATGAATTCTTTTTTTTTTTCATAATTTCAGACTCAAATAAATAAATCGGTAATGAAAAACTAAGTAACTTCATCAACCATAGCCTATCATGTCCCATTGGGATTCTTATTGTGTGAGAGCTTTGAAAGATTTTGAATTAGGACACAGCTGAAATTCATGCAGGTGAACTTTGGATAAGAGGGAAAACAAAACCAAGCTATGCAGAATGTCATGTTGGGCACCGTGCCTTTGACCAAAGATTTTTAGGCAGACCTTGCCTGTCAGGAAAGAGCATGACTTCATAGCATCTCACACAGTTGTACTAATTCAAACCAGCTGAGAGTCTTACATTTTTTGTCTTCTTCCCCTGAAAATAAAAGCTCTATGTTGGCACCTGAGTGCCCCTTTCAAAAATCGCCTTTAAACACTACCCTTCCTGCAGGAATTGTGATGAGATAGGGGCAAATTTTGCAGAGAGAAGCTAGACAGCCCTGTGTGTCAGCACTTGTTCCCACAGGAGGATGAATTATGGTTCATGTTTAGGTTTATGAAACTGCAGCAGAACACTCTGTGTGGAGTTTGGATGCTGGTCCCCAGCAGAACAAGCAAGGAAATCCTTGCCAGTATGTAAACATGCCAGGAATAACAACAGTGCTAATAACAACTTTAATCCTTCAAAATCTGAAACAAAACTCAAAAGGATCATATTGAAGCAAAATCTGGCATTTTTTAAAAAAGCTCTATTTCATGTTCTTTTGGGACCAGAGCAGTGTTGCAACGCAGTAGCTGCACCATGGAGATGACTTAACAAGTGCTCAGGCAGATGCCTATTGCAGTTTGCCAGGGAAGGAACCTCCAGTTGCTTTTGAAAACCCAGCCCAATAAGTTTTAGTGTCAGGGAGCTCACCTCTGTCATTTAACCTCGCTGTACACACCCTGGATCCCTGGGCATGCCTCAGGCTTGGGCAGAGCACTCATGTGTCTTTGTCCAGGAGCCAAGACAACCATTCCTACCAGGCTTGGAGCACTACAGAGCTGCTGGGACAATGCTGTAAATCCTTTACCTGCTATCCCCTAGTGATTAAGCTGGCAGAAAATAGCTGTATTTTTTTGGACAAATGGTTTGGTTAGGCTAGGACAGTCTAGTTGCTGGAGACAAAGAGGCTCTGTATCCCATTTCTGGCCTTATTCCAGAAGTTTATTCTGGCCAATAATCATCTCCCTGACTCATCCCAGACAAACTGACCAGGCGGGTTTGCCATGCTCCTTTTCCTCTCATTTTTTTCCCCTCAGAGTGCCAGAAGATAGTGGTTTCATAGGCTCTCATGGTATAGTCCTCACAATGTTTATCCTGGGGTCACCAACTTCTGTGAGGATGCTGGAGATCCCAAGAGAGACCTCTGCCTCTTCCCTCCACAGCCCACATGAGCAGCCGTGTTTGTGTGTCACCACCTTGGTGGCTGCAACCCCTTTTTGTGTCTTTTCTCAAGGTATGTCTCAGCTATGACCACACCAGCTCGCATGTCGCCCGAAGATTTCCACACGCCGACCTCTCCCAAGACTCCTCCTTCCGAAATGTCTCCACCGGTTTCCAGCTTGACCGTGTCCATCCCTTCAGTGGCAGTGAGTCCCTTCGTGGAAGAGGAGAGGCCCTTGCTCCTGGTGACGCCGCCGCGGCTCCGGGACAAGTACGAGCACCACCTCCAGCAGCAGTTCAACTCCTTCCACCACAACCCTGCCCACGAGAGCAGCAGCCTGCCGCCCAGTCCTCTGCGGATCGTGGAGGACGAAGAGTACGAGACCACGCAGGAGTACGAACCAGCACAGGAGCCTCCAAAGAAACTCGCCAACAGCCGGAGGGTAAAAAGAACAAAGCCCAATGGCCACATTTCCAGCAGAGTGGAAATGGGCTCCGACACAAGCTCTGGGAGCAGTAGCTCTGAGAGTGAAACAGAAGACGAGAGAATAGGTGAGGATACACCTTTCCTGAGCATACCGAACCCCATGGCCACCAGTCTGGAGCCGGCCACCGCGTACCGGCTGGCTGAGAGCAGGACTAACCCGGCGAATCGCTTCTCCACACCAGAAGAGCTGCAAGCAAGGTTGTCCAGTGTAATAGCTAACCAAGACCCTATCGCTGTATAAAAAAAAAAAAAAAAAACATAAACAAAACACATAGATTCACATGTAAAACTTTATTTTATATAATGAAGTATTCCACCTTTAAATTAAACAATTTATTTTATTTTAGCAATTCCGCTGATAGAAAACAGGAGAGGAAAAAGAAAAACCTTTTATAAATTAAATATATGTATGTACAAATGTGTTATGTGCCATATGTAGCAATTTTTTACAGTATTTCAAAAATGGAGAAAGATATCAATGGTGCCTTTATGTTACGTTATGTTGAGAGCAAGTTTTGTACAGTTACAATGATTGCTGTCCCATAGTATTTTGCAAAACCTTCTAACCTTTAGTTGTCCTAGCTTTTGTGCACTGCATTATAATGACTGGATGTATGAGTTGCAAGAATTGCAAAAGTCCCTCTGTTTGCTTGCAGTAGAATTTCCCAAACAAAATCCCTATAATGGCACTCCGACCCTACCCACCTCACAAGGAAAAAAGAAAAACACAAAAATACAAAAAAAATCAAAAAAGATAAAAAAAAAACAAAAACAGGTTTTCTTCTATAAGAAGTTTTATTTGCTTTTCGTATATGAAATGAGTTTTGTCTGCTCTATGCCAGCCGAAAGGTTTGCTTCATTGAGCACGGGGATAAATGTAGATAAAGCAGCATGCTACTATTAATTACAGCAGGATAACAAAAAACCTGCATTAAATAATGTTACTTATAGAAAGAAAGTAATACTGTGATTTTAAACCAAATATATTATTAATCAGAGGTCAGCTTATACTCACTAGGAGCTGTCATTTCATTATTTTCCAAATATTAATTGTTCTAGTTATCCCTTAGGAAATGGGTTCATGTTAGCTGAGGCTTTGAACCCAATACTCTATTTAAAAAAAATAAAAAAGAAAAAAAAAACTATTAGTTTAAGTTAATGGGGCAAATATTATAGCAGATATCTGTAACCAAACAAGGAAGAGATCTAGCTGGAAAACAAATGCCACTAATAAAAGTGCAATCAGTTTTCACCTCTATTTTTAATGTTGATTTTTAACAGATTATTTACCCTTTTATTTCCCCTCAATTTTCTCCCCTTTCTTCCCCTCCTCAAAAAAAAAAACGAAAAAAAAAGAAAAAAAAAAAAGGAACCCTGACAAGCTTCTAGCAATAACTTGTTAGCGTTGCTGTTACAGTAGTAAGAGCCATTCCTGGACACAGAAGTGACTTTCAGGGAAGAACTGATTTGCCGAATGGTTAGAAAGCGCAGATGGTAGGAAGGACATAGCAGAAGTATGGAGTTAATTTCTAGTCGCCTTTATTGGTTCAGCTCTTTGAGGGGAGGGGAGGCAAGGCTGATGCAAAGCCCATTTACGAAGGCAAGCACACCATGAGGGTCACGGCCGTACTGTGCACAGGTATCTGCTACGGATGTTCATACGACCAGTGATGGCCTTAGAGTCCTGGACTGGCGATGGACAAAGTGCTGTCAGTACTGGAACGGTTGCACCCTTTCGGATAGAAGCAAACGGCCTCTTTTGCACTGAATTCCTATCAGTTTAGTCAGGGTCACTCTGCCTCTTCTCTTCGTTTGATTTTTGTTGTATGTTCAGTTGGCACAACACAGACTCAGGATTGATGTGGAAAACAAATGTTTTGCCTGGACTCTGGGGATTCTGAAAATGAGAACATATGTTCTACAGGTATTACTGGACTCTAAATAAGAGCCATGTCAAGAGAAATTTCAGCCAAACTACACTCATCCTTTGGGCCACGTTCTGGTCCCAGTTAAATGAAGAGAAATAAGTCAAGGAAGTTTTGTCAGATGTAAACCAGAGGAGCTAAGGTCTTGACTCAGTAAATTATTTGAGCATATGCTTATGTTAATCCCAGCAAAACGTATCTTCAGCATGTGCTAGGCTCCCATTGACACATTGCGGGTATGCATTAAGTTAGGCATGTGCTTAAGGGTTTTGCTGAACAAGGTGTCCTATAGATTTGGGAGCTAGTGGCAAAGACTAGCAAATGAAGCTGTTTATCGGGGTGAAGAAATTCAGTGAGTTGGTCACTGTATGGGCCACTGACTATCATGCTAATAAGACTGCGGAGGAGTTTATCTGATCATCAGAACCAGCAGAAAATGAAAATACTTTGGAAAGAGAAGAAAATGATGACAAAGTTGGAAACTAGGATGTTGGTGTAGGAAGCCAAAGACTGACAAGCTCAGTTTTGGCCTTCATAATGCCTGAAACAGTACTACTTATTTGAGAAGCCTCTGGGAGACTGCAGTTTGTCACCTTCATACTGCCAGGACTCAAGTCCTCTCGTGTCATTTTCCCCTGTGTGGCATGTAGTTGACTGCAGCTTTCTTTTGCATTACCCCAACACCTAAACAAGAGCTCTCTTCAAATTCCTGGTACAATATACTCCTTTTCATCTCTTTAATCAAGTCTATGCGTTAGACTTGCATTCCCATGCATACCTCCCCAGTCGCTCTGCAGCCCAGCAGTACAGGAGGGTCCGGCTGGCTTTCCTGATGTCTATCCAGCTGCAGAACATGAGTTTCCAGTAGACTTGTGCTGTTGACTTACCAGAGGCTCTTAAAAATCCATTCTTTCAATATAGTCTTTTATATTTCAGATGCTTACAGAATGCTTACAAAACAGACAAGACTGAAATGACAAGACAGGATGGCAGAGAAAGAAGCGATTTGTCCAAAATCACTCATCTTAGTGGCAGAGTAGAGATTATTGCCCACGGCATTTGTAATCTCCTCCAGTATAGATCACCCATGGGGTCAGCTCACATTGAGGTGACTGTCATCATCTAGACAGGATGGAGAGGAAATTTACTTCAAAGCGGAGTAAATTATTTGAATTTACCGAAACTGTTTCTGACTATAGAGGGCCGATAGAAAAGGGAGGAGCCACTGCATGCCTGGAGTTGCACTTGTGGCATTTGTTTAGCCTGGCTCTAGTGCAAAATGTCACACCTCTCCTGTTGCAGTGCCTCGAAGTCAAAGTAGTGTCCAAGCTCCTACTCCTTCCCCTACACATGGTAGTGCACTATAGGGTATAAGCTAGCTTGAAAGCTGGGGCCTTCAAACGGACCTAAGACCAAAGAAATACAATTGGGGATCTGGCAGCCTGAGCCCTTAGGTCTTTGGGGAGAACCCAGCCTTGCAGTACAACTCATGCAACAGCGAGCAACAGGAGTTTCCCTGGCTTGGCACTCACTGAACTGGGAGCAGAACGTGGCCCCATCACCTCTGCACTTACTTTTAGCATATTGTGGGAACGATAGGCATCCGCTTCAGCCAAGTCCTCACCCCAAAGTCAGCAGCTTTATATGGACCCAGGTTCTGCTGACAGGCTGCAGCCAGCCCGTGCTGGGCTTGACACTAGGGAGCAAACTGCACGTAGGGAGCAGAGCCAGCAAGTCCACAAGGGACAGGCCAGCTCCTCTATTGGGGATAATTGCTCCATTTCCAGACCTCTGTGCTAGGGCCTTTACCCTCGGGCCAGCACTGTGTCATCCTTGCCAGCCTTTGGCTGAGAATCACGGCAAGGAGAAATGTGCTTTGAAGAGGGGTAAAGTATTACAGAGGCTGTGAAGTTACTCAAATTGTTGTGGTTTCCATGTTATTTAACTTAGACTGTAGGTTTTCTCTGAGTGTATGAGTGTGCGTATGTATGTGTGCGTGCGTGTATGTTTATATGCAGAACTTCTCCATGACTAAAAGGCTCCCTTCAAGGGCGCGTAGTTGGAAGATGCTGTGCACAACCCAGCACAGCTTGCCTGTTTAGCTGGTGTTAATCAGTACAGCAGCACACAAGCCCATTTTCACCAGTGGAAAACTTAATCCTTCCTCTTGGCTCAGCCATTCCCTTCCTCATCTGGGCCATCTCAACAGCCTCTGGACTGAGAGAAAAAAAAAAAAAAAACAGTGACTTTATCAGGAAAACAGTGAATCTCCTTCTCTTTTCAGTCCTCCAAAACAACCCTGCATCTCCCCGCTTCTCTCCAGCCACTGAATCATCACACACATCACGAGCAGTTACTTGTGCATCCCGGAAAGCAGCTTGTGTTCCCTCAGTGGACACATCTCCGGCAGTCGAACATAAGCAAAGCCGCTTCTCAGCCCTGCAGCGTGGCTACATACCAACAACGTGGACTTACTTCTGATTAAAACAAAACAAAACAAAACAAAAAAGAACAGTACCTATGAAATGCTGCAGAGAAAAGCAGACAAAGAAAACGGCCACATATCATCATTTGTAATTCTCTGCTCTACTGTACATGCATCCTGTACATACTTGGATGTTTTCTTCATCATTTACTGTCTTTATGGATTATGTGTTAAAAGAGGGTCTCTTAGTTTATTGTGTAACACTGTAAATAACATAATGTCCTTTATTATTTATGCATAGTCATCTAACATGCAGAGAAAGTTATCCTCATATTATTTTAAGATATATGTCAAAAATATGTTGCATTTTTCTCTTTGCTTTGAAAAATATTATGTATCCTCTTTTCCCCCCTCTTTTCCTTTAAAAAAAAAAAGAATGCTAATTTATTGTTCAGATGAGATAAAGGGGATGTATCTGAAGGCAAACTGTTCAAAGAACATGCCATGGAAGCCACAAGCTACTGATAAACTAAAGAATTTATTATCCCAAATACAAAGCAATAAGTAATTGTTGATTTATTTAAGGTTTTGTTATTCATTTACAGTAAAGAGGTGCTGGAATAAATTGCTCGTGTGATGTACTGGCCCAGCTGCTCAGCAGACTGTGTCAGGCCACCAGCCATCACCTTTCTGGGTCCAAATGCTATTGTAGCAGGTCTGGTTTTGTCTAGCTCCAGAAATCTTTTTTTTTTCTGGATGTTATATGCTTTATGTGCCACATTTCACAGAGTTTTCTAACTTGTACCTATGGAGGTCTCTGACAGACACTCTTTGTTTTTAGGTACAACACTTATATTTTCTTAAACTGGAATGGTTAAGATTACGCTAACCACTACTACATAAGGGAGGGAATTGTGACTGTGGGAGGCTGTTATACAAAAGTATCACCCCAGTTCTCAAAAAGAGTCAGAAAAGCAAATCAGATGTTAGGAATTATTAGAGAACATCACCATCACTTGGTAATGGATGGAAGACAATGACACGGGCAGATACCTGGGACACCTTCTGTACAGGAGGGGCTGAGTTTCTGGGATTCATCAGTTTGGTAAAAAGACAGCTGAGAGAAGGTGGAGGGTGCTGAGAGGGTGGAGAGAAATCCAATGAGGATTGTTAAATCCACAGAATCCACAGAAACCTCATTAAGTCTGCGGAATCTCTGAACTAAAAGGTGGAGGATGTATAAAGTGGAAGTATCATGCATAATTGCTCTACTCTTTATCTTTCTCCATCTATCTGACATTGTTGGAGAGTGGACAGCTGATGTGACTGTCCACGTGGTATATCAGTATTCAAAGCCCATTGCTATGGACAAGGATTAAATAGCAGAAGGAAAGGTAAAAGCAAGCCAAAGAGAGGAACACCCCAAAGACATGCCTTGCATGTCTTCTACACCCATCTGTTGCCAGACCCAGTGGAAACATGTTGGTCGTATTCCTTCCACCTTCCTATCAGCACTGAAGACCTGAGGAGGAAGGGAGAGGTGTTATCCCTTCCCCATTCCCAATGGAGAAAGCGGGTGGGAGAGTCAGACCTGAGAGGAGGACCTGTTGCCCTCTGACAACTTCATCTTGCCACTGTCTGTAGAGGGATATGGTGCTGGGAGTTTGGGGTCCCAGCCTCAGCTGAGTGTCATCACCTAAAATAACATTTCTCATCCCACTACACAGTAGTCCTATCCTGGAGAGGAAGGGGTTCCTCTTACCTTCTGTTTCTAATCATTAGAATGGGAACCAAGCTGCATTCAGAGGGCTGTCAGCTCCTCAGACACCTCCATAGGCCTTCTTGGGTGGGAAAGGAAGGAGAGCTTTTCTAAATCCATTAAGTAACATAGGAGCTACTGAGCATCAACAGGAGTTAGGACATCGTGTCCCAAATAGCTGTTCTCACAAAAACATCCTCCATCACTCCATGCTGTCTTTGTCCTGGTGTCACTCTGTGCCAAGCTTCTGTCTCTGCCCTTCTCTGGAAGCAGATAGCCTCAAAAAACACTAGAGCAAAAGCAAGTGACACCCGCTCCTCATTTCTGCAGCTTGCAATGGGGCGTGCATTTTGCATGCCAGTTCAACAAAGTCATGAATCCAATGTTTGGATGAAAGTTTTCCCAAGCTTATTCTCTTTTTCTCTCCTGTAGCTGAGAGGAAGAAAACTCCATCATGTGCCTAGAAAGGTTGCCACTAATCCTTGGTAACAAACCTGCAATTCAGCTGCATGACCCAAGCAAGGCAGCACGTGCCACCTTCAGACTATGAGCCTGGAAACCACCCTCCAGTAATGATAGTCCCTTAACATCAATGCTGGGAAACTTTCAGGGCCAAATCCCATTCTTCATAAAGAATTCATAAAAACAATTCATTAAATTCATAAGCAAGAAATGGCCTGAGGGCTTTCTGATCCCAGCATGGTCATTTGCTGGCATCATACAAAGACGCCTTCCTTGGAAAAGTCTCATTGACTGCAAAATTATTTCCCTCATGTCTGAAGTACCTGTTTCAGAAGAAGTGTCTCAGGGTACTGGCGTGTGAACGATGCCCCTTTTCCACCCACTGAAAGAAGGATTTAAGGCAAGCTCCATGTCTCTGAGCAGGGAAGAAGAGGGACACGATCAGGCCAGGGCTCATGCAGGGCAGCTGAGGTGCAGACTGAGCACAGTGTGGCTATCTCCACCAGGGGGAAGTTTAAGATCCCCTTTTTCTCAGCGTCGCATGGATTCTCTGAGAGCTGCCAAAATGACCAGGATTCACCTAGAAAGCCGGACCTTGCTCTCTAAGCCCTTAGGCCCACGAGGCAGCCTAGCAATAGGTTTAGTCGAAACTGTACTTTTAACATAAATGGCAGCTGCTGCTAAGCTTTCTATTTCATTCCTTTCCTTTGGGAATAGCAAGAGATTTCCCGGCACTGGATACAGCCCCATAGGAACTCAGGATTTTTTGCTTGGCTCTGGCAGCACCATGTAAACCCCCCCTGAATTAAGCCCAATTCTTCTGATGACAGCACCAGAAGAGGTGGCAAGGGAGTCATTGCAAGGTTACATGCACATCAGCTGGTAGGGAGTACAATGATTATTAACAACTGATTAAATCATTACGCTGGTAATGGCCAATTTGGATGCAGGCTTCAGAAGCCGAGCATTGTGTGGGAGGTATTTTAACTTACCCTGCACATTGCTGCAGACAATTGGGTGATGTGTTCTCTCTATGTGCACACACACACACATACGCAGTCTCCCAATTTGCTGTAATGGTTTCCTGATGTTCAGTGCATGCTCGGTGACAGGAAAGGGAAAATGCTTCAACGAGGCCATTGAGCAGCTGCAAAATTGCCTGTATCCAAGAGGAAACTTCTTTTCTTTTTTTTTTAATGTGGCAGAGAGCAAAAATGAGGAGGGTATTTGACCCATGCAGCTGAGAAGGGATTGCAAGGGAATGCTTCCTGCCTGCCTAATTAAGCAGGTTGGATCCCGGCTCACAGAGCAGCCTCTGTGTGGAGTACAGCTGAGGAGGGGATTGAGGGACCAGGAGGGCTCAGGGCACAAGGATAGCATCTTATTTCAACTGAAAAAAAAAATCAGTTGAAAAAATCAGTTGAAAAAATCAATTGAAATCAGTTTTGCGGCTGCAAAAGACTCATTTTAAGCTGAAAGGGAGTTGCTGTAAATACCCAAGCAAGGGGCACAGCCCCCTGTATGCGGCACAGAGAAAGAATTTCCAAAGTGCAGTTTTCCCTCCCAAATTCTGTCTCTCACAAGACAGCTCCCTGACACTCAGCCTTTTGCAGATGGAGGCCCTAGAGCTGAGACAAGTCAAACCCTCGAGGGAGACAGGCAGTCAGCTGCAAAACGTGTATGAGTGGGCTCGAACAGCTCTCTGCCACAGAGACATTCTTGGAAAGAGCAATGAGAGCTATCAACACCCTTAAAACAGTAACCCGAAACCACAGCAAAACAAAGGCCACTTACATGAGTGCCACAGCACAAATTTAGGAACCTGTGCTTCAGCATCCTGTTTTGGGAACATCCGGAAGGCAAAAGCAGGCAATCCTAGAGACACAGGAAACATCTTATGCCTGGAAAAAAAAAAAAAAAACTATAATTCTGACATATCGTCTTTGACACGCACCATTTTACTATAATCAGCTAAAATGTGCAGCATTTCTCTGATGGCTAATGGATTATGAAATGAAGCTCAAGGTAATAAAACTCCAGAATAAGAACTGGCAGACCACAGCTATCTTTTTTTTCTACCTTATAATCAGCAATTAAATTGTTGTGGTACTTAACCCTGGGTCATTTCAATGAAACGAGTATATGTATATTTTATATATTACAGTCCCAATTATTTTTAATCTAAAGCGCCAGCTTTTCCCAAAGTGGACTTACGTGACTTTTTGTGAGCAGTTTACCAGCTCCGAAGAGGAAATTGTGATTTCTTAAGTCCAAGTTCCTCAGGAACGTTTTTCTTCCAAGGTAATTCTCCTAGTGGTTTTAAAATGTAAGGCTTTCCATCTTGCTGCCTTGCAGCTTCATCTGACAGACAAGTGCTCTAGGGGTTCCTCAGCAGAAGCTGAGCTCTCCACCTCACAGGTTTTCTGCTGCAGATGACCATGTTCGCTGCTCCTTCCTTGCTTCAGGACCACATCACCATGATCAGCATATAATTCCGATATCATCTCTGAAAATATTCTTTGGTTTGAGATCTAAAAGGGCTGTTTATTTTCACCACGTTCTCACACATGTGCATTTTGTCTTTGACATTGAAAAAACAAATGGAAAAGTGATGTAAATTTGTGCGAGGAATAAAGGGGATGTTACGAGGGTCTGTGTCAGAACTGAGGGATGAGCAGGCTTGGCACTAAGCTCATGTTTAACTCCAGGACACTCACATAGTGAGAGACCACTCCTTATAAACCAAAGTGATGGGCAATGAGCCACAGTGCTTAAGGAACAGGATGATGCTGATCTTCAGAGCAGAGGCTCGAAAAACCCCTTTCAGTTGGGGAAAGACACCCACAGACTTAACTGGGCTTGGCTGAGCTCTCCTGCAGGATGCACAGCCTTCAGTGCATCACGTCCCAAGCATGTGTGGGGGTGTCACAGGCCCCCATTCCTGGCTGTGGGTGGGAATTCCTGCCAGGCTGCCAGGGAAGCCCTTGGCATGGAGACACCCACCCCAGCCTTTCTTCTGAGAGCCAGTGGGGATCCCCAGCATCTCAGAAGTGCCCTTTCCTGCCTGGAGGAGGAGGGAACAAATGCACAACTTGACTTTCTGTATTTTGGCCTGACACCAAGTGCTCTGTCAGTATCCAGCTATGGCAGCAATGGCTGTAGGAATTACTTCAGAACAGAGGCATCTGGTCACTTATTAGCTGAACAATCTCTTGCCCCACAGAATAAATGTTTTCCCTGCTTGCTTTGAGTGCAGATGGGTGGACGCCAAGAGGGTGAAGTGCAATGAAAGCATTCAGCCTGCTGGCTGGATTAGAATCTGCCAAACCGTGCAGCAGAGGTAGCACTGCTGCAGGAGATGCCCTCAGCCAGCAGCAGAATGGGTCCTCAGCCTGGAGCCAGATGCATGGGAGACTTCTGGAGGAGAGAAGGGCTGTTTCAGTGATGCTACTGCTGCTACGGGATCCTGGGATGCGTTAAGAAGAGCGTCTCCAGCAGGTCGAGGGAAGTGATCATCCCCCTCTATACAGCCCTGGTGAGGCCACATCTGGAGACTGTGTCCAGTTCTGGGCTCCCCAGTACCAGAGGGATGTGGAGCTGCTGGAGAGAGTCCAGCGCAGGGCTACGAGGATGATCAGGGGCCTGGAACATCTGCCCCGTGAGCAAAGGCTGAGGGAGCTGGGCCTGTTCAGCCTGGAGAAGGGAAGGCTGAGG